>PVKS010002374.1:0-119682 GCA_004027875.1 Aplodontia rufa | reverse complement strand
TTCTAAGTCCCCTGGAAAGATACCCAGGAGTGGAATAGCAGGGTCGTATGGTGGAGTCATCCCTAGTTTTTTAAGGATTCTCCATACTGCTTTCCAGAGGGGCTGTACCAGTCTGCAGCTCCACCAACAGTGTGTTAGTGTGCCTATTTCTCCACAGCCCCTCCAGCATCTATTGTTGTTTATTTTCTTCATCTTTGCCGTTCTGATTGGTGTAAGGTGATAACTTAATGTGGTTTTCATTTGCATTTCTGTGATTACTAGTGATTTAGAGCACTTTCTCATGTATCCATTGGCTTGATCAATGTCCTCTGGTGAGAAGTCTCTATTTAGCTCTTTGGCCCATTTATCAATTGGGCTGTTGGTGTTTTTGTAGCTGACATTTTTGAGTATTTTATAGATTCTGGATATGAGACCCTTGTCTGAGGAATCAAAGTCCATGATACTCTCCATTTCTGGAGGAAACCTCTTGACTCTTTTGATTGTTTCCTTGGCAGTACAAAAGCTTTTTAGCTTTATGACATCCCATTCACTGATTTTTGACTTTACTTCCTTCACTTTCGGAGACCTGTTGAGAAAGTCACTTTTAACCACGTGTACCCATAGTCATCTGTCTTAGTTGCTGACCTTACATAATGAAGCACCCCCAGTTGAGTGGCATAAAATGACTACGGTTGTATTATGCTCTGGGATTCCGTGAGTGACATACTGGGAAGAGCTTAGTAGGACAACTGATCTCTGCTGCATGTTATTCGGGGTGTTGGCTGGGAAGACTTGAAGGTTGTAACTGAGCTGCTGAAGGCTGGAGTCGTTGGAGGCTCATTTGGTCTGGTACTTGATGTTAGCTCTCAGCTGGGTGCTGGGAACACAGTGTGGCTGTAGGCCAGAATGAGACAAGAGACACTCTCTATGCCTTGTAGGGCCTCTTCACAACATGGTGGCTGAGTTTTCAAGATTGGACCTCCCAAGAGAACCAGCAAAGATTCTATCATTTTTTTAATAGCCCAGCCTTGAAAATTCCATAATGACTTCCCTGCCTGTCCCAAGTCCACCCAGATTCAGGGATGGGCATAGATTCCCTTTGTGTGGAAAGTATCAGAGTCAAACTGTAGGAAGGGAATGTGGGTTGGGAGCTGTTGTTACAGCCGTTTGGGGAAAATGTAGGCTGCCACAGCTTCCAGTAGAAGTCCCAATTTCTGCACCTCTTCGCTGCCCCTAAGGAACCTACTTAGTCTGTGTTAAGATTAGTTAGTAATCTTTCCCAAGTACACTACACAGCAGCCATGGACTTGCTGAGCATGTTTATTCTAGCAGGATAGAAAATAAACTAGCTGGATTTTCAAAGAATACTATGAAATAGCCCTTGAAGCCTTTCTGAGTGTTAGATGGGGTTGCACGTGTGGCTGTTTATGTAGAACAGCTTTCTTCTCTTTTTTAAGGATACTAAATTCTAGAGGGTCACACTAAGCTGTTTAACTTTCTATGGATAGTTTTATTTTCTTATTGTATGCATCTTTTTGTCTTTTTTCACAAAACCTCCCAAATAATAGTTCTGATACTCTCTAAACTATTATTTTAGCACAAAGTACAAGGTTTCATATTTTCTGTAGTGGGTATTTACTAAGTATTAAAAGTAACTCATATTAATGTAACATTTTTACATTACATAAGAGTTGCAGTTTTTCTTCTTTTTCTTTTCTTTTTTTTTCTTTTTTTTTTTGGGTATTAACTAAGAGGTGTCTGAATAGATTTTATGGGCATCTGGAATTACATCCTTCTTCTGTGAGACATTCTCATCCTGTCCTCAAGTGAAGAGTATCCTTTGTATGTAAGTTCAGGAGCCATCCACTTAATATTCTCATATTCTTTTGAAGACAATGCCAGATGACATCGGTTCCACACTGCTTCTAAAACACAGCACTGACTTTGATTCCATCCACTCACTGTTCACTTCGAACTGTCAAATTTGGCTAAGGGAAAAAGAAAGCCCTTAAGAAAAGGCCAGGCTATTAATGTGCTCTTCAAAATGCTAAGAAAAGGCTAAGCTGTTTATAGCGTTTCCAGGATGCTCGTCTCTCAGAGATTTGCCGGCAACAGTGTCAAGGTGAAACACATTCTTGTTCATCAAGGAGCTGAGAGTCTTTGTGTGATCTGTGATCTGTGCTCAAAGCACCAGGTCCACTTTCATCAGATGGGCAGCGTGGGGGTTTAATGATACTTGGATATAATTTAAAACAAGATGTCCTGGTATTATGAATGTACTCTAAAAGTAATGAGAAGTGTGTGCACTCCTTGATCACCCAAGCCTGCCATCATTTTGGATGTAACCTCACATTAGTCTAGAAGAGAGCTTCCTGAAGGTTAGCTGCTTTGTAAAACTCTGAGAAGGAGGCGAGAGACAGGGGTATCGGAAAATGTGGGTTAAATGTCCAGTTTCCTTCCTTTCATTCAGTTTGCTAAATTATTGGCCTTGATTAAAAAACTGGACCTTAACAATGAAATTGCCTTATCATTTCAGGCCAGTATTTGATTTTTACCTCATAGTACAGAATGAATTGGGAAGCCCTTTCGAATTCTCTTGACAAATGTGGTTTACATTTAAGTAAATGCACAAAGGAAGAGCATATTTTCCTTATTTACTCTGGACAGTAGCCATTTGAGATTTTTGCAGTTTTTCTGCCTGTATCGTAGGTGGTAATACCATTCCGTTCCTTTTTTCTTTGTGGTGGCATAGTGTGGTGGAAGACTCCTGGCGCAGGTTCAAGTTCTACTTCTACCCATGCAGACCAGTTAGGTCAATTAGATGCTGTGAAAGGCCTCAGAAGCAACGTCTCTAGGAGATAAAAACATAGCTTGTTTTTTGGTTCCACCTCCTGTAGATTATGTGACCACAAACAAGTTATTGTGTTTTTCTAGGCTTTGGTTCCTTATCCGTAGTTTGATGATCGCTGCTTCCATGTGGGACTACATTAGAAACCATCTTTAGCACATTTGCTACAGAGCCAGCACAATGTCCGTGGCAGGATTCCATACATCGTGGGCATCTTTATTTTCCCTGGTCTTAAAATACTGTGGAATGAATCATTTGTTCACTTGACCATTAGCAACTCCCTTCATCAGTGGCTTTTAGTCTGCTTAAATGTTTGCTAATTTTCGAAGAGTAAATGGCCATTTAATAAATGTATCCTTAATGTTTTTTTCTATCATGCTTTTTAAAATTAACAGTAAATTCATATGCAGGTTTAAACACTAATAACAGAGAGGGCTGGGGATGCAGCTCAGTGGAATAGTGCTTGCCCAGAACGTGCAAGACACTGGATTCCCTCCCTAGCACACTAAAGGAGGGAGGAAGGGAGAGAGAAAAAGTGAGAGAAACGTAAGAATCCAGTGTACGTGTTACCCACTTTTCCCCAAGGGTAGCGTCCTGCGAAACTGTGGTCCCTCATCATACAGTGTATTCACATTGTTGCAATCGAGACACCAGAGTTGATCACCACCCCAAGGAACCCTGTTGCCCTTTTGTGACTACACTCACTCCCCTTCCCCCACCTCCTCTTCAGCCTCTTGCAATCACCAATCTGTTTCCATTTCAGTAGTCTCCTGATTTGAAAAATGTTATGTAAAAGCAATCATGTAGTATGTAACCTTTTTGGGATTGGACTTTAAAAAAAAAAATCCAGCACAATGAAGCTATCCTTTTGATGAACAGAAAGCTCCTTACGAAAATGGACACATATTTCTTTCCCCAAGAGAATTATCATTTGCCAAAAGCTTGATGCAGTGCCTGGCACACAGTAAATAGTGTTTAGAGACTAGACGTCGTCTTACTCCACCTACCCTTTCCCTCCTCGTCTTCCTCTTCTCTCCTTCCTACTCCTCTTTTCTTGCCCTTGTCTTCTCCACATCGCTTTGTCAACTGACAAAGGCTAATTGTTCAAGTTCGAGATACTAAAGAGAATTAAATGCATGAACGTGCAGCTTGGGAACTTCAGACTCCCTTAGCCTTTTCTATGAGAAATTGCCAGTGCTGGCTGCCTCTTCAGAGGGCTTTGCAGCTGCTTGTGGTGTGTGCTGGCGTGAATAGAGAAGTCAGCGAGAGCGGGTTTGCTTTCCACGCTGTGCACAGAAGGTCTGCCCTCGGGTTTGCTGCTGCAGTGGAAGCTGCTGGCTCACAAAGCCCAGCACGCTTTGATTCTAGGCAACAAAGTCCCCGGAACAAAACGCAAACTTCAATTCTTTATAAAGCTTTTGCTTGAAAATAGAACCTCCAGTTCCTACTTGGTAGAAGTTAAACCCAGTGAGCTTCCTCATAAAAAAAGCATCAAGAAATGCCAAGTATTGTTAGAACTGTGGAATTTTCATTTTTGTGTCCCAGGTCAAAAGCCCACAGGCAGAGCCACAGAGCCCCCCAGGAGGGAACCCAGCCACAGGGTACCCAGCTACAGCATTTCTTCCTCTAACTTTGCAGCTGAGATTCAAAGCATTGACTTTTAAGTGCAGTTAGACTCTCACTCGGATGGAATTTCCCCCTATTCAGAAATAGAGGGAGAAGAGCAAGCCTTGCCAGAGCGCAAGAGCGTTAGTCAGGACGGAGCAAGCTGTGCCTGCTAAGAAAACAAGCCCCAAAGCTCAGGCAGTCCAGAGTTCTTTCTCCCGCATCGTCTAATAAGGATTGGGCATCTCTCCTCCAGCTCGTAACCATGCCATCTGCCACTGCACAAGGAAACCACTGCAGAGGAGAGGGCTGCAGGATTTCACAGCACATTTTTACATAGAGCGACCCTAGATTCTGTTATGTGGGCACAGTTACAGTTCCCACCCGTAGATTAGAATCATGGTTCATATACTATCCTTTTACTCTGAAGTGTGTCCCAGGTGAATGTGGGTGACCATTTCTGAGAACCATCCTGGAGTGGCTATCATTGGATAGCAGTACTTTCTGCTTTGGTCCTGTTGGTCAGCCGAACATGTAAGGATGTGATACGGAGCATTGTAGAAGAGCAAGTGTGTATTTTAGTGACTGCTAATAATTTTTGGCACAGTAGGCCTTTGCAGGAGTGCCATGAATTTTAAAATAGAAGTAATATAATAGCTTCAATTATAAAAGCTCTGCTGAACAGATAATATATGATATTGGTATGATCTCATTCAAACATTGTGATAGGCTGAGTAATAGCCTTCCAGAGAAGTTCTGTTACCTTGCATGACCAAAGACACTATACAGATGTGACTAAATTAAGAATGCGGTGGTGAGGGGATTATCCTGGATTATCCTGCTGATCCCTAAATGGAATCACAAAGACCTTGTAAGAGGGATCCAGGGAGATTTGACAAGATAAAGTGGAGAAGATCATGCAATCAGTAATTGAACCAGCGATTGGAGTGATAAGCTTTTGAGATGGAGAAAGGAATACAGGCAGCCTCTCTCCTTGCAGTTTAGCCCAGTACAACCAATTTCAGATTTCTCATTCCTGGGACTATAAGACAATTAATTTATGTTGTTGTAAACTACTAAGTTTGTGGTAAAATTTGTTACAGCAGCAGTAGGAAACTAATACACAAGTACATTCTAAAGTTAAGCATATGACTTTGAATTCTCATTTCTAGTTAAGATAGATTGTTATCATTCATTTTTACATGTTAGAAATTGAGGCCTAAAGACCTTAAGTGACTTGCCAAAGTCCCTCAGCTAGCCAGTGTCAGGCTCAGGATCCATTGGCTCCTCGGAACATGTTCCTAACCACTTAGCTGCACTGCCTCTCTCCTGGCACCCAGCTACCCTATGAGCTCCCTCCCACCTTGTCTGCCAACCACTGGCAGATCCAAGGCTGTCATGGAACTCCCTGCTCTGTGCAGCCCCTTCCCAACTGCCATCTGACTTCCATCTCTGGCTCCTCCCTTAGTTTCAGCAGCACCCTGGACACCCACACTTTTCCAGCTTCTGCTCAATGGAGGGTTTTAGGGCTTCTGTAGGGAATTCTCAAAATTAGAATAAAGATGAAATTATTGATTTTTTTTAAAGTTAAGTTTATAGGAAGATAATACTTAATGAGAGATGCTATTTCTGGATCTTTTCCTACTCTTCTTTAATCTCTTAATTCTCTTCCTCACACTCTGGGAGATGGTGAGGTTGTTCCTAAGGACAATCAAATACAGTGATCAGTAGAAATGATGCTGGAAACATATTAGGCTTGTTTTACTATGATCCAGAAACGAAGCGTCTAGAAATTTGGCATAAAAGGTGAATCATTACTTTAAATCTCCTTTAGCTTGTATTGGTTGTATTTAGTATGCATATTGCCATATTGTCACTTAATGACTCTAGTTAACCACTGAATTAAAACCCTCACGGCCCCTGCACTGAAGTATCCACATCTCCTTTTCAAGATTGAAAAACTTATTTTCCCAGCTCTGGGAATGTGCTGGCTGACAGCTCTTAAGCTCTCAACTCTTTCCAGGAATTTCTTCCAGCTAAAGTTCATGACCTCTACTTAGAGGGAAGACTGCAGCCAATTACTAGTTGGTATGGGAGTACAAAGAGCTAACCTGGCTTCAAGGACCCCATAGGGTGAACTGAGCCCTTTGTTGGCAATTACATTTCAGCCCATATTCCCTCTCTGCCTAATCCTACTTCCTTTACTTTCCCCACAGGTATTGATCCCAGAGGGATTCCTTAATCCTAATTGACTTCTCAGAAGCTAAATTCCATCTTAGAATCTGCTTCCCGATGTGTTAGTCAGATTTCCATAACTATAACAAATGCATGAGAAAAAACAGTTATGAAGACAAAAGGTTTATTTTGACTCACAGTTTTGGAGTATCTAGCCCATGACTAGTTAACCACAGTACTTCTGGGACTGTGATAAGTAGAAACAACATGGTGGGAACATATGGCAGAGCAAAACTGCCCATGTCATTGTATGTCAGGAATAAAATAAAGAGGACGGGGCTGTGGTCCCACTGCCCTCTCTGAAGGTACACCCCCAATAACCTAAAATCTCCCACTAGGCCCCACCTCCTAAAGACTCCACCACCTTCCAGTAGTACCACTCTGAAGACCAAGACTTCATCTTAAAGATCCAAACTATAGTACTAGGAAACTAACTTACAATCATGACTGAAAAAAATTAAAAACTGAAGATTAATGATTAGTACTTATGAGCATACCATTAATCCTTAATTATTGGAATTAGAGGAGTTTAAAGGAACTAGAAAGCTTACTTTCTGATTTAAAGTTTTTAAAGTTTATTTTTTAAAGCAAAAGAGGAAAACATCATACAAATATCACCCACTCAAGATTAAAAATACTTTATACAATGTGAACTTTAGTTCAAGCACATTTTTCTTTTGACCTCTCCTATAACAGCTAATTTACAAAGGTAAAAAAAAAATCTTTAGAAAACAAAGACATCAGCCTATATCCAGTTCTTAATAAATGCAGTCTTCCTTTCTCAGGAAAGTGTTTTTCCAGAGTACTGAAATGTCTGTCAACCACTGGCAAACCCGAGACTTTCCATGAAATACAAAGCTTTAAAGTCATTCTCTGAAAATCAAGGTAATAATATGAAATGAAATGTAATCACATTTAAATACTATATTAGAATATGTATTTTCATATTTCCGCAGAGAATGAGGTAGAGATGTTCAGTTTGACAAGATATCAAATAAAAGGATTTCTGTTAAATTCCCTATTCCAGGAGACTTTTCCTTTATCTTTTCCTTCCAACCCTTCACTACAAAAGCCCTGAAATCCTTGCCCTGAACTTGCATCTAATCCAGTCTTTTTGCTCTATATACTTTAGATTGTTAATTGTATAACTCATGCTTCCTGTTCTACTTAGAGCTTTTGGTATTTTAAAGCAAGTTTTCCATGTTTGGGACCCTTTATTTGTTCTTTATAAGTGGAAAATGCCTTCCTGGTGAGAAAGAGCAATTGTTCCATCTACACAGTGTGGTGTCAGAATCTTGAGCACTCATAAGAATGAACTTTCACTATTCTCTTAGGTTCTCTTCTGGTCTTGAAGGATTATATCCTTAAATAGTTCTCTATGAAAAGGATCTACCTGCAATGGAGATAACAGTCAGCTCTATTCCTTTTCATCAAGTAAGGTACTTTGGCAGGTCTGGGTGGAGTGGGAATGGTAATGTATGCAGAATGGGTGCCAAGGGGGAAAAAGCCAAGCTCAGAGACAGTGGCTAGCTGAGCTCTGCCTAAGTTTGCATTCTACTAGGTATGGCTGCCAAGTGGGTTTTCCTAATACTGGAAAGTTCTGTGATTTTTCAACACCAACTAGGTGTCTGAAGAGTCAATCCAAGTCTGATATTCGCTACCCAGAGTTAGCATGGAACCCCCAAGTTAAGGGCTCAGTTCCACAAGACTGCCTTCACTTTGAGTGCCAGATGCAAATGGGTGTGTCAAGGAGGGTGCCCAGGCTACTCTCGTTTCCCTCTGGTCAACTACAAGCTTGGGCTCTCCCTTTGGGTTCAGTAACTTGATAGAACAACTCATAGAACTCAGGAAGACACTTTATTTATGATTATGAGTTTTCTATAAGAGATACAACTGAGGAAGCAACACCAGATGGAAGAGATGTATAGGGCAAGGTTCAAGGGAAAGGGTGAGGACCTGCCAAACCCTCTCTGGGTGTGTCACCGTCCAGCACCTCCATGCGTTCACCACCCTGAAGCACCCCAGAACAAAGTTTTTATGGGATTTCATTATGTAACCATGATTGATTACATCATTAACTATGATTAAACTTAATTGCTTCTCCCATTCTTAGCATATAAAAGACAGCAAATTCCAGGTGTTTTAAGAAGTCTATGCCAAGAACTCAGGACAAAGACAAATGTGTACTTTTTATTATAACACAACTCTAAGCAATGAACTTAATGTAAAGTTGAGTTTTAAGCTTATATTCCACTGCTGTGGTCTCCCACGTGGAGGTCTTCGTGTATTCCAGTAAGCAAGCCGTTGTTGGAAACATCCGGGTGGAGGTGAGAAAGGAGACAACAGCTTTCAGGTTGCTGAAATGTTTGGGGTTTGACTGAAATCTTTGGTTTTCTGCACACATGTGATGATATGCCTGAGTAAAAGTTGTCCTTTATTGAAAGGTGAGCTCAGTCCTTCACCAAAAGGAAACTCCATGTGCAGCCAGAGCTCCGTCATTGTCAAGCAAGGGTGACAATGCTGGTGACAGTGATGATTTAAGAAGGGTCTATTTTCCTACTAGACACTGTGCCATCTGAATCAATTCCTTGAACAAATGCTTTCTCCACTACATCTTGTCTTTAATTTCCAATTTTCTTGTTCTCTGTAAAATGCTTTTTATAATATTATTTCTTTAAAATTTAGTATTAAAAAATCTCCACCATCTCACCAATATAACCATTTGATCTCATATTCTATAAAAAAGCCTTTTGGGGTCATATTTAAAGTTTTATTAACACAAAAATTAGAGTGATGAAAAGATAATTTTGTTCTCAGAAAAGTGTGAAATTTCCTGTGGTCTGCTAGGGTTGTATAAAAGCCCTTTCACCCTCTTTCGAGTCAAGTGCAGTTTCTGTTAGAGTGGGGAGAATAATATCGATTCTTTTTGGCAGGGGTTTGTTCTTAATCCTGTAAAGTACAGGGACACCAGATGTATCTAGTTCTCCCTGATGTGAAACGTCTATTAGATGGGTCACCAGTCATTCATGACATCAGTTCTTAAGTAATATAATATCATATTATCCTTTCTCCTTTGAAATGTGTGTTTTTCCCGAGTCTAGGAAGAAATCCAATAAATCATTAGCTTCAGAGAAAGGTGATCTATTAAGAAGAGATGGAAAACATGGTAGAGAAACTTATATGTAAGAATGCTGGGTGGAAATATATTTGATTTCTTATCCTTAGGGAATTAAGATTTTCCCCCATGTCTCTTGCTCTGTGTTTTAAGGTTTTCAAAAGTTGGGTGAGTTAAATCCATCTATATCACAAAATTTACAGTTGTCCAAAATCCCGCTTCCTAATCATAGTATAAGAATAAGCAGACCTGGGGCTGGAGTGGTGGCTTGGTGGTTACAGCACTTGCCCAGCATGTGCAGGTACGCAGGTTCAAACCCCAGAACCCACGTACACAACTAAGTGTTGGATTAATGAAAGCCATGTGAAAAACTCAATAAAAATTGATTTCCCCCACCCCTCTGTCCTTCTCTCTTTAAAAAAAAAAAAAAGAATAAGCAGACAATAATTGATTGGTGGGAATTTGTTCCCCCTCCCTGCTTTTTTACTTAACATTTAAATCAAGGAAAAGGCAGCTAACTGCACTCCAAAGAGGGGCAGGAAGAGGTTTTAGAGTAGGTACTCAATAAAACTCAATGCGTTAAGAAAAATCATAGATATTTTGAAGACAATATAATTTTTCTTTTGATTGAGGTATAATATTGGAACAAAAGACAAGTTATAAAATCTTCATTACAGTAGAATCTAATTTTCATGAAGAAACTCATAAAATATAGCATTGACAAATAACCTTTAGCTCTCTCTAATGGTTTTCGCAATCCACAAACAAGTTCAAATACAGGCCAGATTTTAATGAACCCCCTTTTAATGAGCCCCTACTCCATTAACCTCCTTTCCTTTTAAAAATATAAAAAGATATTTTGGTCTTATTCTCTCTAATCAGGTAAAATCATCATTTCTTTAATATTGCTCCTTAAAGTCTAACCTAGTAAAAGTAATTTATAGTTACTTGCCAAATTGTGTTCTTCCTTTCTCTCCAAGGAGCTTTTTCTAACCTAGGAAAAGGAACCAGGATTATTTAGTACCTTATCCTGGACAATTTGGATTTAAAGTTAATTAATTATAAAAGTCAAAACAAAACAATAAAGGACCACATTTATCCAAATACCAATCTTTTTTTCATTGAATGGCAAGGAAGTTCAGTAATTTCACCTGAAGCTTAAATTTACTTGAGAAATTCCCTATGGAAGGAAGATCTAAACCTTCCATAAAATTTCCAAAAGCAGAGGGATTCTGGTAGGAGTGGGAGAGAGACTACATGGGGCAAGAGAGTCTTGGACCTATGGTGGACAGACATGGCGGGAGGGACTCAATAGCTGGGTGCTGGGGAGAGACGTGCAGCAGAGTGGTTAGGGATATGTTCTAAGGAGCCAGTGTGCCTGGCCATGGATCCTGACCTTAACCCCAACTGGGCAAGTCATTTAAAGTCTCCAGGTCTAGTGGGTGTGTTTACTTTGTAAAAACTTATGTGGTCTCACTTTAAATGCCCAGATAAATCAAAATCACATAGAGGCCAAGAAGTATCTCCAAAGAAATTCTTTGCTTTTTAATTTAATATTTATAATGTTGGCATACTTTGGTTATGAAATGAATTTAATCTTTTCACTTAAGTTAAACATGTAAAAACTGACCTTCATGATTTTGATGATAATGACTTTTTATTTTAGTGTTTGATAAAATGTTTATTTCATCAGTTGCCCTAACCATGTTTAGGTGATTTCCTAATTCTTGTAGAAACTAATTTAAAATGAAAAAAAAAAAAAGTTTAAAACTCTATCACAGTGGCAAAATTATTAAAAGCCTAGGAATAAATAGAACAAATATAATACAGGATATAAATAAAGATAAGGCTGCAGCTGTAGTAGCAATTTTACAATACCATTCATTAAATAAACTTTCCTCTTTCCCTTGAATTGAAAATTCAGTTAATTATATGTTAATGATATCTATCATCACTTCTAATGGAAGTTATTAGCCAGAGAAATGGAAAAATTTCAAAAAGATACAGGTGTTTTTTTTTTTGTAAAAGGTACAGGTGTAAGGAAGAAATAAAACTTATTATTCAGACATAGAAAATCCAAAGTAATTTAAAGATAAACTCTTAGTATAAATAAATTAATTCAACAAAATTGCTATATGTACAATCAAGGCAAATATATTTTTATGTGGTAGAAGAAGCAAATTGAAATGAAGATTTTAAAAAGCTATCCATTATAGAAGTATCACTAATTTATGTGAATGTACAAAGGCCTTAAATTAAAAACTATCTAGAACAAGAACAAAGTTTATGGACTTAAACTTGTGGCTATCAAATCTTATTAAGGGGCTGGAGCAGTGGCTCAGTGTTATCTCGCTTGACTGGCATGCACGAGGACTCGGGTTTGAACCCTAGCACCACATACATAACTAAATGTTGGAGCAACAAAAACCAGATGAAAAACTAAATAAATATTGATTTTCTCTCTCTCTCTCTGTCTTTAAAAAAACTTATTAAGGAACCAAAATAATACAGAATGAAACTGGAGTAAGTGTAGATAAATAGAAGAGAGTCCAGTGGATAGAAAGACAGAGTCTGTATTCTACAAACACGAATAGAATAGAGTTCAGAAAGAGACCCATACATATGCAGTGATTCTTGGGTACAAGAAGGAAAAATCTTTTCAATAAATAAGTCTGTACCATTATCTGTAAGGAAAAGTTAAACACCTTAGTCTTCACCTCACAGAACATTTAAAAAATCAATTCCAAATTGACTGTAAGAGTAAATGCAGAAGATTAAATAATAAAGCTTCCAGAGAAAAATCATAAGGGATATTATGTTCATGACCTTGGTGGTGGCAAGGATTTCATAAATAGAATCCATAAAAAATTACCAGTTGTAGAAGAAAGACTGTAAATTGGATGTATTTAAGATATCATTAAGTGGGTGAAATGGTAAGCCTCAAAGTGGGAGAAAATGTAAGTGTGAGAGAGAACAAGGGACCGCTTTCTAGATATTTTAAGAATTCCTGTGTATATCAGTGAGAAAGCAACTACTCAATATAGATTGGACAGATCCGCACTTCCAGAAAGACACCTATACTGTAAGCATAGTGTTCTTAGTTCTCAAGGACATGATATTAAAAACATAATGAGTTTTGTGACACATACAAAAGACACTAGAATGGCCAAAATCTTAAACAGAAATTATTGAAGTTTATAAAAATATGGAATAATCAGAGCACTCATACACTGCTGAGAGGGAATATAAATTTGAAGGCTGTGGTTGAATTGGCTTAAAGATGGACATATTCATTCCCAGTAGCCTGGCAAATCCCGCTGCTGCATGGTTGTCTATTTCTTGATTGGGGTGAGAATTACACGAATATGTTCATTTTGAAAAAGTATATGTATATATATGTGTGTGTGTATCTATACACACACATACACATGCACATATATTGTACAGTTTGATTTCTACATCTTTTTGTCTATATGTGATAGCTCAATCAGAAATTTATCTTAAAATTGTGTGCATCAATAGGAAAATAGAGAATACTGTGTTTTAGCATAGACATAAATACATGAAGTACTTGACTTTCTACCAAAGGGCTTAAAACACCTGGGTGTCTGGAAAGCTAGGGGTAATTACACAAGGGGAGAGGTTCTGACATTTTAGAGCAATTTGTGTTCTTCTGAGGACAGACAGGGATTAGTGACTTTTGGGTGACAACTGCTTTTACCTTTCTAATGTGAAACTTTCACCTGTGGCCTCCATAAATAAACCCCACCAATTAATCTCCATCCTTTGACAAATGGTCACTTGTTTATAGAGGTTCTATGACAAGGGTCAGAAGCCTAAATGCTCTATTTGTATCTAGCAAATAAATCATGTCATGAAGATAACGCTAAGTAAAATTAACTTGGCCACATTGTTTTGTTAAAACCATTTAATATAATGGAAAGGATTCTGCAATAAAAGAGAGTTCAAAAGAAAATATAAATATTTTAATACCAATTATTATTTTCTGGTGTACTTCTTTGAAAGCCATCTGTTAAAGGTTATTAAATTGGACATGAGATGCTTCATTACTATAAAATAGATTGAATATTCAGTGCAATTAAATAGCCACAAGATGCAACCAAAAGAAGCATGGTGAATACACAGAGTTCCAATGCATAGTATCAGTTGGCCAAATGGTTCCCTTTTTGCTGAATAAAAATGGTAATGAAATAGGAAAAGTAACCCCAACAATGAAGGTTTATGACATGCTATAATGCTCTACATTGGGTTTGGGGAAATCCTCACATATTTCTGGTTGAAGTTTTAATTGCCACAACCTATTTGGAAAGGGATTCTGGAAACGAAGAATATAAAAGGTAAAAATCCCTCAACTAAACAAAAGAACTTTAGGGAATCAGTAGTTCAGAAATCAAAGGCTGCTGTATCCAAGAATACCTAGAAATAGGCAAGCAAGTACAAAAAGTAGAGGTACCGTCTATGGAGAATGATGGGAAAAGTCAGGAGCTGGCCAGCCCAGCTATTGCATAGCCATAAAAAAGGATGGATTCGGTAGCAATGGCAGTTATGTAGTTTTTATCAAGTGGTCACTGTGTGCTAGGTGCCATTCTAAGCGTCTTTTTATAAACTCATTCAATTCTTGTAACAACAATTTGATCTAGGAAGTATTATTTCTATTTCATGGATGATGAATTTAAAGTTCAGACCGATCAAATACTTTACCCCTTTGCGGAGCTGGCATGTATAAAGTATAAATTTGAATTAGGTAGTCTTACACTTTTAACCTCCATGTAGTTTCTCTATCTCCCTGAGTTAATTAAGGAGGGATTTCTTATATATACAGTTAATCAAATAAATAATGGGCTGGAGTGGTGGCTCAGTGGTTACAGTGTTTGCCTGGCATGCACAAGTATGTGGGTTCAAACCCCAGCACCACCTACACAACTAAGGGTCCTATCAACAAAAACCACATGAAAAACTAAATAAAATTGATTCTTTCTCTTTCTCTCTCTTACTGTTCCTCTCTCTTTAAAAAAATAAAAAAAATTAATGGGAATGTGGTTATACCATTTAAAAGAGAAAAACAAAAGTCAAATGGAAACGTTGATTTCATGGTTGATGTACTCAATGCCTCTTAGTCCTCTGAAGTTCTAGAAATCACTGACATACATTTGTTTTAATTCAATGAAGTAAAGAAAAAGTTAGCAAAACCCAGCCTCCTCCACTTTTTATTTTAAATTCTTCATGCTCTTTTGGGAATAAAAGGAATGATGGTTCATTTAATAAGTAGTCAAGAAATTAACAAAATTTGTCCTCTAATTTCTTACCGGGATTCAAACCCACAGCTCTAATTCATTGTGCACCTCTTATGAATCACTGACTCATTCATGAAAAAAAGTTTTTATCCAGATTGGCATGAAGTGGCTCCCAGGGAACATTCATTCCCTTTTCATCATTTTTGTCCTCTCTTCCCTGCCCTTCTCGCAACCAAATAACCAATGCTATGACCACAAAATCAGTCTTTATTCTCCAGTGTTCAGCCTGCTTAGGATGGATTTGGCTGTACTCAGCTTTGGGCACAGCAACCCAATGCCTCTTTCAGACAGAGTTATCTTCACACATGATTTGCTGGCTTTCCTCTTTGATTGTGCTCCATGCAAGGGAGGAAGATGTGTCAACAACCGATGTTAGAAAGGAAAGCATTTCAGTAAGAAACAAGGCCAAAAGTCCCATGCTTAGAGCCATGCACAAGATTATACAAACAGCCCACATTTTAGAAGGACCTGCTATTTTAATGGCTAATCTATAAATCCTAGTAGGACATAGAATGACATTGTGACATTTCAGCACTATAGAGATGGGAAGCTTTGTGCCTTACCTTAAACAACAAGGTTAACTATCTTTTATATTAAATTGTTATGTGAAATGTGTATTTGGATACTTTGAGAATTTACTTCAGTCAACAGTTTGAAACAGTACAGTTCACAAACACTTTTATGATGTCTTTCAGGTCCCATTTGATGTCTCGCTGCCTTCTATATTCAATCTCGAGAGACTTTTTGATCTTGCTAATGGCTGTATTATATCAGGAGGAAGCCTTTTCAACTGGGTAGTGTCGATTATTTCATGACCATCCTTTGCAGGGTCACTTTACAAAGAATCTAATTGGTATTTTTCTTTGTTTGAAATAATTTTCTGAAACTGTTACAACTATCAAAATAAAAATAATTTTCTTACACGAGCTAGAGTTCTTTAAAAACTTATCATTTCAAGGAATGTCTTAAATAATAATTGAATTAAATGTCAATGCTATTTTATTCAAAGTATCTGAGAGAGATAGCCAAAGAAAATGTGTGTATATCACAGCTATTGTAACGTTTGTGGCAGTTTATAGTAGTTGTTTTTAGACATGTCCATCCCGAAAGATTGGATTAAACCAGTGCTTCTCAACTAAGAGCAGTTTTGTGCTTAGAGGGCCTTTGACGATGTCTGGGGACATTTTGGGTTATTTAAACTTGGGGGAGAGTGGCATTGGCCTCTGGTGGGTAGAGGCCATGGATGTTGCTAAACATCCTATAGTGTTCAAGGTAGCTTTCCCACAACCAAGAATTACATAGCCAAAAATGACAATGGCACCAGTGTTGAGAAGCCATGTATTAAACCTCAATGTGTGATAAATGCAGCTCTGGAAGTTTGTCTGTTGGGCTTAGAAGGAACTCTGTAGCAATTAGATCTTCCATATTTTATACTTCTGAGTGGTCACATCTTACTGTTCTGAGTTTGAAATCATATAGACTTGGGTTTGGATAGTAACTTCACCACTTGCTTCCTTTATTGCTTTAAAGAATTAAAATTCCTAGGCCTTTGTTTCCTCTTCTGTGGAATGGGGATATTAATATCCCTCTCATAGAACTGCTGCATGTATCAAAGTATGTGACTTGGTGTAATAAGGTTCTTGGCACAAGGCCTGACACAGCAGTAGTCAAAGTGCTGGGAGGGCCATTCCCCTGCCAAACTGGAGGAGGACCGTGCATTTCTGACTCTGCCTAGCATATAACAATGCTATACATGAATGCTGGCCCATAATGGTTACTCATGGTTAAATAGATAAAGTAAAAATGTGTTTTTTTTAAAGCTAAGCGGCAAGATTAATGTATTGTCCTTTATTCTCAGATTATGCTTTTCCTACTTTCTCATGGTATTAAAAAGACCTTTTTTTGTTTTAATTTTTGGGTACTGGATATTGAACCAACGGGTGCCTAACTTTTGAATTATATTCCCAGTCCTTAAAAATATCTCTTATGAAGCACTATATTAGTTTCATTTTACAATGGTCTCACTTGATAATAAAAGGGAAGAAAAAGGATCAATCTATGTTGGTCCCTAATTTTTTAAATGTAGACATCCATAAGACTTAAGAATCTGTAAACAACCAAAGTAGAATTGCCCTACAGGACTACAGAAGTCTTTTTGGTAAGGCCTTTAAAGATCAGAAGGATTTTGGCAGTTGAAAATTTGCTGTGGAAATTTGCTAGAAGCAGGGACACAGTAGAGCAGAGGCACACACGTGGAGATGCACATGGGACATGTGCAAAGTTCTTGCCTGCTACCTAGCTGAGTGTGCATACTTAGGATGGCAAACAGGAGAAGCTCTAAGGATGATATAGAATGAAGACCTGGGGCTGAATCAGTAATTGATTAGGTACCACTACAGGTGACTAAAGGGAGGAGAGACAAGTACCTGACTAGTAGACATTCTGCGAATACTGGGTAGGTAAAAGGAATGAGCAGAATGAGGAATGACCTGGCCTGCGGGGAAGGTAAGCATGCAGGGTATAATGGAGAAGAAAGAGCAAAGAGAAAAAAGAAGAAAAGAAGAAGCTCTTACAAAGAAAGAAAGAAACTCCTTTGGTCTGGGACTAGGGCTTATAAATGTCTCTGCTGGGATACAGAGCACTTTGAAGGTTTGCATTTCTCAATAGAGGAAGTTTAATTTGTTATGTAGAGTTTGGTCATCAAGGGCAATAAAGGTGCCTTAGATTATCTCCACGTTCAATATAGGTGTGGAAATACAACATGACTAATAACCAAGGCCGTTCACTTCAACCTAATGGTAATTTATCAATAATATATATGTTAATCATCCATTGTTCCTCATTATTAAGTTTTTACTAGTTCAATGCTTTTCAGTTTTCATTATTTTATCTTAATTTTATTTATTTATTTATATTTGTGATTCTGGGGATTTAATCCAGGCGCATATTTCCACTGAGTTATCTTCCCAAGCTGTTTATTTTTATTTTACTTTCAGACAGGGTTTCACTAAGTTTCTGAGGATTTTGATAAGTTGCTGAAACTGGCCTCAAAAATGGTGATCCTCTTGCCTGAGCCTCCTGAGTCACGGAGATTACAGGGCACCACCCTGCCTGATGCCTTTTTTTTTTTTCATTTTATGTATTAGTATACCTGCACTATTTTATAGAAGCCTAGAAAGATGCCTGGCATTTTGTAGAGGTCTATGATATTTCTGTAGTACTTGTTAAATAAATGGATGGAAGGATGGAAGGAAATGCTCTGGGCAATATGGCAACATGGAGTCTAAAAATGGAGGTGGCTAAGGTATCACAAACCCGTCCTCTGACTTTACCACTACCTCTATTGCTCTGTTTCTGGAGCAGTCACCAAGCAAGGCACTGTAGTAGTAAGTACTTCATATGCATTACCTCCCTCCCTCTGGTTTCACAAGAATTACAACCATGCACGCAGCATCACTAAGGCCATATTCCAGAGGAGCAAAAAGTATAAAGCACTAACTTGCCCAGTGATCAGGTAAAGATGGAGCCAGGATTGAAACTCTGACTGGGGAATCTGAGTCTTCATAGCTGAAGCCTCAAGTTAAAAGTGGACCACGTATTTTCTGTTCTAGAAGGAGACTTTTATAATATGACTTTCAGACCTGATTGAATGCCTGAAGACACACTGTGGTGTGGGCGACGCGATGTTATCTAAGCCAATATACTCTTTTCCTCTGGGAAAAGCAGGTCTCTTCCAACTATTGCAGTTAATGCAACATTTCGGGTTTTTTGTTTGTTTGTTTTTTTGTTTTTTTACTTCAGTGTCAGTTATTCATAGATGCTCTTATTACTGGGTATTGTTTTTTTGTCTGGAAAAGAAACACTATCTAAAACTGCATCAGACCCTAAAGTCACAGTTTTCCCATTTTAAACCATCTACAAAGTCCCCACCTCTTCTAAAATAGGAGCAACCCTCACTAGTTAAAGCTGGAACTTTCTGTGCGAGGTGCTAAGGAAATGATGAACTGGGCTAAGGAACAAACAAATAGAAAATTCACCATCTACCAGATGAGAGATGTGTTTGTTTTCAGAAGTGTCTTTCAGAGGTTTTTCTTTTTTTCTTTAAGACTAAATTACAAATTTGCAGCTGCTTTATTTAATGCAATGTGCAGTCTCTGCAAGTGCTTCATACCATGGTGACACCTGCAATGTTTTCTATTTGTTTTAATTATAACAGAGAATGACAAAAGAGAAACTGAGGAGAGAAAAAGAAGCAAAAAAAAACCCCAAAACAACAAAAACAAAAAAATAAATGGGGGGAGAGGGAACAGGGAGAAGGCAGGGAGGAGGAGCCAGTCAGTGCCCACAGCCAAGTGATAGGTAATAAAACCCAAGTGCTTCCCACATCTTGCTTCTTATCAATCTCCAAGCAATTGCTTTAGAATCTGACCACCTGCCAGCTGTTCAGAGGCTTCCACACCGTGGTCTCAGTTCACTTCACGTGGGCAGCTTTACACATTCCCAGCCCAGCTAACTTGTTCTCCTTCACTGAATTGCAGGGGAGAAAATGGTACATTTTACAAGAAACTTGGTTTCTGCCCCTGGTTTGCTTGTCTTTCTTTTCTTCTTCCAGACAGCATGAGGCAGATCCCTCCATCCCACTGGAAGTGACTGGGCAGCAGGCTACCATCTCTCTGAGCTCCTGCAGCACCCCTGGGTGCCTTGCTCCTTTGACCCCCAGTGGTGCCCTCTGGTGTAGTTTTGTGTTTATCCTTAGCTCAGGGGTGCTGTAAGTGTGGGAGTCTGCCCCATATTGCTTTGAATTTAATAAGATTGAGATCTGGCACATCATTTTTCCTGGCTTATCTTAGAACTTACCAGTGTCCACAAAGGCAGGGAACTTAAGTAAAATATAACCTAATGCCATCAAGTATATTTTTAATCCGTAACATATGCAGATGCTGTTTATTAATGTGTTCTATGTGTGCATAAGATTGGACAAGTCAAGTCCCTAACTGTGGATTGGGAGAGCAAACAGTGGGCCCAGAAGTCCACTGCATGACTTCTTTTCCATTTTCTTAGGTTAGAAATTCTTGCGAGAGTGTCCTCCGAAGCATCGATTATAACAGCAGAAATAAAATTTAAAAACCTTCTAAATATCCCTCGGATGGAGAATGGATTAATAAATCATGGTGTAGTCACATAGGAAAACATCTTACTGAAGTTATAAATGAATAATAGGATACCAGAAATTCATTAAAGAGATGTGGATTCACTTCAAAAGCAGGTTGAGCAAAAGAACAAAAGAAAAAATTAAGAGTAGCAAAAGATATGAAGATACCTTTTACATAAAGTTTAAACAGGCAAAATGACACAATATATTTATGGGCAGGTACAAATATAGTAACATATATTTTAAACACAAGTTAATGGTTGACACTATATTCAGGTTGTAGTCACCTGTTGGATGAAGAAAGAAAACATACTCTAAGAAGAGTGCCCAAGAGGTTCATTTTGTATTTGAATAATTCTATTTTTCAAGCTGCATGTTTCTTGTATTTTTTCTGCTTTTTTGCATACATGGTATATTTCACAAGTCAAAAACGAACACATCATTTTCCTTCCTCATCTTACTGACTAGCAAGGTTCGTAGAGTTTTTGGCTCACCTATTAGTAGACATTTCTTAAGTGTGAAATATGATTCTATTCTAATTATATGACAAACTGAATGGTTCATATCTGATTCCATTATTTTGGGTTTTAATGACAAGTAATAATCATTTTGAAAATAATGTCAAACTATATATGTATGCCAATTTTAAGAAACTCCATCTATGAATATATTAATTTTTAATATAAGATAGTAGAGCCTTACTAAATATTTAATTAAATTGAGGCAGATTCCTGTGTGATTCCTATCAATTGTAACTTCCCTTGTTATACTTTATAAATTATTTCAATTTTCCAAAATTATATATATGTATATGGAGATTGTTTTACAAGACTGCCTGTTATGCAAAAATGAGGTTCCTGTGTAAAAACCCATCTACCATCTATAATTTCAACATTTTAAGAATTATATTAATAATTTTCAAAGATTCATTTCCTATTTTTGCTTCCCACTTCCGTGGAACCTTATAGAGCTGCAACTTTGACACTAAAATTTCCATGGAAACGGATATTTTTATCATAAACACAGGCATGATTAAGAAGGCTTTAGTGACAGCAGTTTTCTTCATTAAATTCATTAGTTAAAAAACTGGGTAAGAGGCTTAGGAATTTCATTACAAGAAGTATTTTTTCAACTGAAACTTGGGTGACAATACAGAGTTAATTGTAAGTGAATTGCACTTGTTCCTGTTTGATATTTAAGATAACATTTATACATTTTGTGTTCAACAACTTGGAACAGAACAAATCTAAAATCAGATTCTGCCCAAATACAAACAACCTTGAACCCTCTCTTTAAATTGTCCCTGGTGTGAAAACTCAGTAGATTTCTAAGTAATTTACAGATTTTTAAGTAGTTTCATAACTTTCCTAATTTAATTCTCTCCCACAAGATTCACCAGAGTTTCTTGGACTGATTTCTCATCATTATAAAAGCAATTCAGAATTGATGTAGAGAATTTATAAAATATAGAAAGATACAAAGTATAAACTTTACCCTGAAGTCCACCACTGTGAAATTAGCAATGTTAACATTTAAATATATTTCCAATAGCATGTCTAATTATCTTCCCCATTAGCCAGGAAAAAGCGAAACAAACAATGTTCAAACAATGTTCAGACTCAAGATTTGAGGCAACTATCCATATTCCCTGAGTGTGTCATAGATGCTTATTGGCTGGGAAAATGCTCCAGATGGGAGTGTTTAGACCTGGTGGTTTGGATGAAATGCAGTTAGAATAATCAGGATGTAATTAGATCCAAAGGAATTGTCCAGACTTCTTCTTCCTAGTCATAAAGTAGGTGGTAATGATCCATAGAAAGGGAGAAAAAAATCCAATCTGCATTTTGTCCTTTGGAGACCGGTCATTTAATCTCTCTTTCATAGATACATTAGTGTCTCCCTGACAAACTAAGCTCATTCATGCAAGCATACATTTGTTCATTTGTTGACTTTTTTCATTTCATAAATTTTATTCATCACTCTGCCTTTGCTTCATGGTGAAAATGCCCTTCTCTTTTTATTTAAAAAAAATGTTTTTCAAATGCCCACTAAATGCCAGGGCCTGTACCCATGAGGAATAGCACTTGGGCTTGCCTTCCTTTAAGGGCTCCAGTCCTGTCCATCCTGGGAATGCGAAATCAGTATGCTGAAGCGACATGGGCACCCCTGCGTTCACTGCAGCATTGTTTATGACAGCCTGATGTGGAATCCTCCTAAGTGTCTATCAACTGGTGAATCAATAATGAAAAATGAGTGCTATATCCACAATGGAATGCTATTAGGCCTTTATAAAGAAGAAACTCCTGTCATATGTGACAATATGGGGAAAGCTGGAGGACACTGTTAAGTGAAATAAGCCAGGTGTAGAAAGATAAATACTACAGAATCTCTCTTATATGTGAAATCTAAAAAACTTGAAGGCATCGAAATGAATAGAATGGTGGTACCAGGAGCAGGGGAGGGAGGTACTTGGAGAGACATTGTGATAGCATCTAAAATTTCAGTTAGGAAGAATGAGATCAAAAGAGCTTTTGTGTTCTGATGTTACAGTGGCTGTAGCGCATGACAACATGTTGGACTTTTGAAAATTGCCAAGTAGATTTAAAACGGACACTCCACACCCGATAAAGAATGTGAGATATATTAGCTAGCTTAAATTAGCCAGTCCACAATGTATATATGTTTCAAAACAACATGTCCTACATGTTATAATTTTTATTTGTGAATTTAAAAAAATTTTTTTGAGAAGCTCAAGTCTAATGACCCCAGCTCTTCGTTCCGGGCTCAGCCTGGCGGGGATCTCCTCTGCCTCAGAGCCAGTCACCACTTCCTCCCTGGTGCCTCCATGAAACACTCAGGTGTTCCTGTCATAGTCATTCTATTTTACACATGCTTGTTTACATGTCTGCCCCTCCTTGAAGCCAGGCAGCGAGGTAGGCATTTTTCAAGGAAATAAATAAACTTTTTCCCATTTTGTACAGAAGTTTTTCATTAAATTCAGATTTGCATCTTTCGACTACTACAAAAATGGAACAATTTCCAAATTTATAATTGGGCCATTGCATTTCTTTCTATTTTCATTCCTCTTCAGGACCTGTGCTCAATTTTCTACTTGTATGTTCATTTTTTTTTCTTGTTGTTTTCTGAGATCCCTTGATAGCAACAACATTAATTCTTTTATATATTTCGTGAATGTTTTCCAGTTTCTCATTTACTTCTTGATTTTTGTTTACAGTTCAGTGGCTCTTATTTTTAAAATTGTGGTAGTCAAATCGGGACCATTTAGGTATTTATATTCAGTCTTGCTCAAAAAGAAATTTAAGGTAGCTTAGAAGTATGTATTCAATGTAAAAATAAGATTAATTAAAAGCAGGTAAGAAAAATTAGGCAAAGAAAACAAAAGTTGGAAAGTAAGATGGGGCCAGGAGTTGAATCAGTATTTTTTTTTTTATTTTTTAAAAAAGATGTCATTGCATGTTTTGAGTTCATCCGAGGTCAGCCTCAGATGTGGCTGTATGCCCTCCTGTGCTGACTGGGAAATGTAGTTCACTGCAAGATCAATGGTGTTGCCAGGGAAAAACAGAGGACATCCTTAGAAGATGCACTGGTGTTCCTAATTCTGATATTAACCCCCCACTCCGCCCAAAAAGGTCTCCCTGAGCCCCTCTTAGAACACGCTGCAAATCCTACAATAAAAGGCAACATATCCCACGGGTCATTTCAAAGATTGCAGACTCATTTCCAAGGATTTGTTCTTTGTTTTAATTTTGTGAAACAATATCCATTTCTGATTATTAAGTTTACAATGATCAGGGAGGCATTCAGCAAGGGAAGAATGTCAAGGAAAGGTATTTTTAATGATCTTAAAAGCAGTTTCAGTTTTGCTGAGGAAAAGCACTGCAGTGTGGCCTTTTACTTAGAGCAATTTCACTGGTCAAAAATAGTTTTCAAATATATTTGCGGTGGTGTGGAGAGACTACCAAACAGCTATTTGTCAAGACTTCAAAGGCTGATACTTTGAACTGCTCTAAGTAAGTTGGTTGATCAGTCTTGACATTGAATGAACATGATGTACAAGTAGTGTTGCCACAAACCAGGGAATCAGGAGCCGGAAGTCAAATTCAAAGCAAAAGGAAGAGATAATTCTGCAGGAACTGAGCATAAATGGAAGCACTAGTACATTTCTGGATTTCTGATTGAGAGAAGATCATTTTTTCTGACATGAAAGTTAATACTGTTAGCTGATTTTGGATTATAATTTTTATAGGGTAATATATAAATAAGATTAAAAGGACCATAAAAGTTGTTCTGTACAGTTCTCTCTACCAGTTTAAATCACCTGTAAATTGTCTCCCTCAAGAAACAACCAGCCTAAACTGGAATGGCAGAATAGCATGATGTTTAAGAAAACTAGCTATGACCTCACATGGTCTGCACCGGGGTCCTGGGTTTCCCATTTGCCATCCACATGAACTTCGGCAGGTTTCTTCTCTGTGCTTCAGTTTTGTTTCTAAGTTTTGGACAGAAAAAGCACCTAGAACCGTGTTTGGCATATACTGGATATTAGTAGCAGTTATGATCATTAGATTCTTGTATTGTCATATATACATTCCAGGGAAGCTTCTTTCTACCTAGAAAGGGCAATGGGTTTTGCTTTGTTTTGCTTTTTCAGTAATGGTAAGAGTTAGCGCCTGGTTATGGAAGAGTGGCTTTTACAGAACTACCATCTGCCAATAACAGCGTTGAACTCTGGACCAAAAAAACAGCACAATTATAAAATCAGAAATAAAATAATCATTGGAGGCTGAACAGTGATCATTCTTAAAAGTGCTGAAAGAAAAATCAATCTAGATGTCTAGATGACTTACACTAGTGGCTTACATGCAACTATATCACTAATTACATTAAGTGTAAATGGACCAAAACTTCTAATTAAAAGCAAAGATTTTATGCATTTTAAGTGGAAGATACTGACATATTGAAAATAAAAGAATAAGATGCATTTTAAACCAAGGACACTTCCAGAAATAAAATGAAACACTTTTTAATGATGAGAGTATCAATTCATTAAGACAGAATAGTCTTAAGTTTGTTGGCATCTAAAGATAAAAGATTATTCTTTAAACATCTGTCCACCAATTCCCTCTAAGGAGATCTTTGCCTTGATCAGAAAGATGTTTTGATAAATTTATTAGAACAGGTTGCCTGTTAACCATAGATATGGGATATTTTTGATACTTCACAGAAGCAGATAAAATTACATGAGACAAGGAGATAGGGTCACCAGTCTTCCCAGCTTGCCCCGAACTGAGACATTTCTTTAGACATGTAATTTACAGTGCAAAAACCAGGACTATCTAAAACCTGGGATAGTTCTAAGCAAACTTGGACAGTTACCCTACAAAGAGAGGAATCAATTTGCCCTTGATATGGAGGAATAAAAGAGTAAAGAGAAGAAAGAGTGGACAGCCAGGACACAATGAGAGATAGTATAGCGATGAAATAGCCCCTTTCGGTGATCCCTCAAAACTTAAGAAACTTTACCAAAATCACAAAAATGATAGTCCTAAAATGTGTGTTTATGTTTTGGAAGTTAATGATGAAGCAGAATATGTAAAAAATAGATAGCATGCATCGTGGATAAGATGTTTGTGGGGCACAGACGATGAGAATGTTGTCTTTGGGGATTTGTGCGGATCTTGCATATGCTTTTGGATGGTCATAGATATGGAATAGAAGATCTGAGTCAAGAATGGGTATATTAAGGGTGAAAGAGACCGAGATTACATCCAGATTTTTATGTTAGTTAAGAATCTTTGGGTTTTGGATAATAGAAAATCTACTGCCAACAGAATGATACAATCAAGGGAATTTGTCCACTCATGTCCCTGAACAATCCAAAGGTAAGGATGACTTCAGGCTTAATTCACTGCGGAGGGTCAGAGCCATTTCTGGGTTCCGAACCATTTTGGCAAGCATCTCAGCAACCCTTGTGACATTCCACCTTCAGGCAGGTTCCTTTCACGGTAGCAACAAAGGGCATAACTGTCTCAGGAGTCACATTCTGACGTAACTGTTTCTGTAAAAGACCAGATAGAAAAAGCCTTAGGCTTTGCATCTGTATTGCAACTAGTCAGCTCTGCCATTATACCATGAAACCAATCACAATGTGTGAGCAAAAAGTGTGTGTTCCAGGAGAACTTCATCAATTTGCATATCACATAATTTTTTTTGTGTCATGAAAGACTACTGTTAGGAATTTCCCCTCAACTATTTAAAAACTATAGAATTGTTCTTAGTTCAATGACTGACTAGAGTCAGGTGGCGGGCTCTGACTTAAAACATTTTCTGACCAGAGTTTTAAAAACAAAAACAACATTCTCTCCTTCCTGGCACATATTTTCTTTTCTCTTCTCCATGCTCTCAAGACAACCCCGTGCAGTGCCATTTCTATGCCAAAATCATCCAAATTTTTATATCCAATCCAGATTGCTCCCCAATCACCAGACTCTCATGGCTATTTGCAGTGCAGTGCAGTTCCTACATTAGGAAAAGAAAAATGGGAAATCAGCATAATGGCTTTTTAAACTTAACTCATCCTAACCTCCTAAGAATTCTGCTGCTTTAAAAATGGATCCAGCTCCAAGCAGCAGTCAGAGGCACGCTGGCATTCCCAGGCAGTTGACCCCAGTGCCACAGCATGGTGTTTCAGTGTTCCTTGCATTCCTAACCTGGTGTGGTGAGATGAGGAAGTATTCTCATTACTCTTTTTCCCTCCTCTAGGGATGACTAAAACTGAGAAATCAATCAAAAGTGTGACATCAGATTGAGGAATTTTTCAACAGCATCTGTCAGCCTTTGGAAATGTGGTGAGAAGAAATAGTTATGATTCAATATCTTGCTTACACAGAAGGTTCCAGTTCAGACTTGGATTTTGTCCCATTTGATCGCTTATGATGTACACAGATACTCCAGATATTGCTTTGAGTTTTTTCTGTCCTCCTGTAACTTAAAGTGTTTTAGTTCTCTGTCGGGCAGTTTAACTGCTTTCTTCCCTGTTATTTACAATTCTGTGTTTTTCTTTAGCTCGCTTTTATTTTTATTTTTTTTGTTCAACTAATCTATTTTCTTAGTGGGTTTCTTCAACTTCCCCATTCTTTCCTATGTTTTGAAAAGAATAAACATTTAAGTAAATTAAAATTACATTCTAATAAAAAAAGGAGCATGCATGAGCATTTGGTCCTTCGTTTATGCAATACACATTTTTTAGGCATTGCTGTGTGCCCAACATCATTCCAGGCTCTGAAGACACAAAGATTCATATGCCCTTAAGGTGCTCACTGTGCATGAAGAGCAACAGAAAATGTAAACTTAGGATTCATAACACAACAGTGTAGATGTTAGAATGAAGCCAAAAAAATATTTTAGGAAGAGAGGGAAATAGCAAGGGTTCACAGAGGAGGCAGTGCAGTTCCCACACTAAGAAAATAAAAAGGGAAAGAGGGAAAGAAGGTGAAAAAGAGAATCCCCAGTCCAACATATTGGTAGTTAAGTTGTAAGACAATTACTTCCGGAAAGAAGTATTGAGAAGATGTATTGGGTAGATGAAATGCCTAATGAGACCATAAATGAGGAGAATTGCTTCTTATAGTGTATGAGAAGATAATTTTTATCAGATAATGAAATTGTTTTCAGTCTTCGGAATGAAAATGAATCCCTTGCTAATGCAGATCATGCTAATAAAGGGAGCAAGAGAGAATGTCGGAATTACAGTTGGCTCATGGTAGGCAGAAGCCAACCTAAATAGTCCAGGGAAAAAATGAAAGATAATGAAGTAATCAAAATAATTGCTTAATAGGGAATGTGAAAGATCTGCGGTGTTAAATTATAAATGTACATTTTCAAGAAAAATGAGGTGACCTTAAGGAACAGATTAGAAACCCAAACTCGTGCCGGGTAGAAGCAATGCTTTTCATTAGCAAAGCTGAAGATTAATTAAATCTGGGGAAGCTCTTTGAAATCCACAAGTGTGAATTACATTAGGATATAATACAACTGGTATATTGGTATCATAATTAATGACTAAAACAGAGCTCTTTATTAAATGTGTTCTGGCATAGTTCACATGACAGATATGAAATGGAGAAGGATGAAAGTGTGTTACTTAAAACCAAAATTGACTTTAGGAGCACCTGCTTTCAAAAGTTGGTGTGTGGAGAAATAGTTTAACTAGTAGAGAAATACAGGCATCATTTGCTGCCCCCTTTGAGGTTGGCTAGAGACCCTTCCCAAACCTGATGGGGGATGCTGTGCCCTGTCACCAATCTGTCTAGGGAGCTAGGGAGGCCGGTGGAGGGGAGCAGCCTCTCTGTTATCCTGTTATCTCTGAATCTTTTGTTTCAGCTGAATGATTTCAGAGATTGGTAGAAGAGAAAGAGAAAGAGAGAGAGAGAGAGAGGCTGAAATTCCAAAGCTTTTGACAGTTCTTCCTGCTGCTCAAGCCCTGGAGAGAACTGTCCGTTGTTGACAGAGCACATTAAAAATAGGTAAAGAGAAGCCCTGAGCAAGCAGGAGATGGTGTTCCAAACTGTCTTACAGGTTGGGGGAAAGGGAAATTAATTTCTTGGGGAGGCTATGGAAAGGGGAAATGGGAAAAGGAAGAATTTGGAGGGGGGAAAAGGTGAGAAGCAACAGACATAAAGCCCCTTTCTCTGCCACACATTTGGGTCTTCTGTGACGGACAGATGTGAGTGGGGGAAATCCCAGAATGGTGGCTGGTTCACATCTAGGATGAGTCAAAGAGCCTGAGTGAGGCAAGATGATGCATAACCCAAACTGAAAATCAGAACAACGAGAGCTCTGCATATAAAAATGCCAACAACCACACTGTCAGAGTTACATAGAGCGTGTGGTAAGCAGAAACCAACCCGCATGATCTGGCGGGGAGGGCAAGTGACAGGAACTATGCTGTTCTGTGTGGAATGGCAGCCGTGCTTACTCTGCACCGACTATGTAATTCACCCACTATTGCATACTAAAATACGTTTTTTAATTTTAGCTCCGCTATTACTTTGAGTGTGACATGATGTTGTTAAATTTGAGTTTGGTTTATGCCATACAAACTTTAGACTACCATCTCTAAATGGTCTAAAGTTTGTATGGCATAAACCAAGCTGCTCTCAGTCACATTTTAAAAAATACCTGTGAATTCTATAGAACAAGGGCCTTGTACTGCCTCACAGAAATACAACTTCAGAGGATTCGATTCTGAAAATTCTCACAGAACACAGGAAGAGCCACATACATAATTTTCAAATTTGTTTTAAAAAAATGAAAGCTAAAGTTATATTCTGACAACTGGGATAAGAAATTTGCACAGCAATTTCATTTGTTTAAATTATTTTTCTCATTATTCCCCTGTCCCTTGAATCCTCCCAAAGGCTTGGTTTATAAGCTGGTATTTCACTCCAGCTCTCCTGTGGACAAGCTCTGTTGAATCTCCCTCTCTCACCATGGGCATTTTCTTGCCAGGATCCTCATATTGCCTCACAGTCACTCTCAATATATGAACATGTCCCATTTGGGGAGTTGAGATTCATTTCCAAATATTCTAAAATCTAATCTAGTATAAATAAAAATTTTAAACTCACATCCAATTCACAGATTCTTTCTCTCCCTGTCTTCCAAAGAAGTCTGAACCCTGCAGTGAGGCAAAGGGTAAGTCCTGCTTTCTCAGTTCTCATTGTTTCATCCTGCTGTTTCTAGATGCTTCTGACTTTTTCTGACTTCTTACATTTGTGGAGCCCAGGAGGGAAGGTTGGTGAGATAAGGGCAGAAATCTCTACCTCATGTCCTTATAACTTGTTTATGTTTTCTGAGTGGTGGATACCCAAACATGGACCCCTCAGATGTCCTCACGCTGGCCTCTACCACACTCCCTGGTACCCACCAACCAATGGGAAACAAGAGGCAGATGGGCTTGGTGCAGTTAGATTCCACGTTTCCATTCCTCCCATTCTGAAACACTGATTCCTGTACAGTTGCCCTGAGAAGTCTTAAGTTCCCAATGTTTGCTGAGAAAACTTGTTTCTTTGAAGGCAGATCACAAAGCAGTGGGCAGTGCGGTAATGCATTTGACACCCCTTCTTGATTCACTCAGGTTTTTTCTTTTTTTTCACACTTGCTTGCCCTTGGATTATATATGCCAGCCCCTTCCAGGAAGAATCAGCACTGATTTCATGCCTTAGGCTTTGTTGTCTAGGAAACCTGGGCTAAGACAACTTCTAAACTAATACCAGATATAGAAATAAGAAATAGCCTGGTAAAGATAGAGGATGATATTCTACTTTTAAAGAATTGTATATTTGGAGACCTAAGGGAAAATTGGAATTTGGCTTCCAATCAGTCTGTTCAGATTGCTGTAACAAAATACCATATACTGAGTGTCTTATAAATAACAGAAAATGTATTATGCTCATAGTTTTGGAGGTTGGGAAGTTCAAGATCAAGGCACTTGTAAATTCAGCATCCATTGTAGGCCTGCATCCTACTTTTAACTGTGTGAAAGAGACTTATTGGCTCTCTGGAGTCTCCTTTATAAAAATACTAATGCCAATCATGTGGCTTTATCCTCATGACCTAATCACATCCCAAGAGCCCCACTTCCTACTACCATCACCTTAGGGGTTAGGATTTCAACACAGGCATCTTGGAGGGACATAATCATTCAGTCCATTGCACTGGGCTAAAATTCAGTCGATTGCACTGGGCTTTTCAAGACTCAGCTAGGGAACAAGCCTGAAGTGGAGGTGTAGGGATTGTGAAAGACGAGTCTATACAGGGGCATCTGCTTTAAGGATGCAGTGAGCCTCAGAAGAATTTGAAGTCAAAGAGTGGCAAAGACAGGTGTGCATTTCAGACCACTCTGTCTACAATAGGGAGCTATGTTGAAAGTAAAGTAAAATGGAATAATCCTTATACACCTATTCATTAGGGTTGTGCTATTGGCATTAATTTTTGTGATGTAATGCAAATAGCCTACCATATATTTCCAATATATTAAAATTCCATTATTAAAATTGGCATTTTAATTAAATAGTCCAGTTGTCATTTCTTATGACAACACAAGTATACTAATCCCCTTTAAGGTTATTATCAGAAAAGCTAAAGAAGCAGTGAAGGTCTAATTTTGATTGTTAAATAAAAATTATAGGCGGTTTCTAGCAATGTGGTAGGGCACTTGCCTAGCATGTGTGAGGCTCTCGCTTCAATCTCTAGAAAGAGAGGGTCGAATGTTTTCACTCATTTGTGGAGGCTGGAGCTAAACCCAGGCCTTTGTGAAAGGTAGTCAGTCTCATGAATTCAACCCAGCAAAGGCGTAGCAACACATAATCTAGGGCAATCATAGATATGTAGTGGGGGGAGTTGGGTGAGGGGAGAGGGAGAGAGAATAGGGAGGGATCTAGGGAAACAGTCAACAGTGTAGCATACTCTTTACCTCCCTGAGAATCCAAATAATACTTATGCAATCATTCAATTCTGGAAAATTCAAACCTAAGCTTTTATGTTGTTTTTAAGGGTGAAATATAGAAGATTCAAGAGACTGGGGTGTGGGCATTGTGGAGGTAATTCTGGTGTAAGAATATATGCATATCATATTGTTAAAAGTAACAGTGTATATAAAGCATGTATTTGTAATCATTCAATAACTCAGCGCCTTAATAAAATATTAAAAAATGACTAGTCTGCTTTTTGTTCTTTGTCTTTCCTTATTTCAGTCCTTTTCAGTCTATGAAACCAAACTCCTCTGCTCATCCCATCTGAACACTTACTCTATTTTATGGAGTGAAATATTGTTTGATTCTAGAATAAAAAATAAAGTCAGAAAAATCTTCAAAAAATCTTCAAATTTTTAAAAATTTTATCCTTTGACAGGTATTAATAAATATTAAATGAAATTGCATAGAAAATTTATTTAAAACTTAGAAATAGACAAAATTTATTACTTGGAATCCTTTCAGTTTTTTAGTGGGTGCTGCATAATTTACATGAGTGGGTGCGTGTTAGTTGAGGTTCACCAGAAAAACAGAATGAATAGAAATCTGATTTACTGAAAGTCTTCTTTAAATAATCTAACAAATACCTTCACAGCAGCATCTAGTCTGGTGGTTCACCAAGTGTCTCAACACCACAGCCTAGTCCAGTTGACACATAGGCATACTCATCACAGGGGTATGGTCTAATTCTCTAACAATCTTTACTTGACATTTACTATAGTAAGTCTTACATCTCCTCAAGGATATAGGTTAGTTTGCAAAAAAATCAATAGCAATGCCAATGGTCTTGTTCCAATATAATATAACAAAAATTGCCCTAAACGAATGTAAGTGATGAGACCATGACTCAAAGGTTTTCATTGATTGTCTTGTAGGACATCAGCCAGGTTTGTGTCTAACCCACCAATCTTATTCTAACACTTTAAAAATGCTCTTTCAAGAAAACTCACTAAGGAATGGTTCCTTCTTTAAGTAATGAGTTGAATAAAACCTTTGACCCATATTCATTCTATATTTTTAAAAGTATCATGTTTTCTACCTTCCAAAATTACACTTTGACAGGGAATAAGTATATAATAAATACATAGTATACAATATAGGAAAGAAAGATAATGGTTATCCAATGTGTGGTGCATTTATTTACTTTAATCATGCTATAAATGGGAGTTGAAAGAATAATATTTCACTTTCTTCATTGGTCCCTGATTAACATAGATTTAAGACATGTAACAATAAGTTTTCCAATTCTAGCTTCCTTCTCATTCATTCTATTCCCTTCTATAGGTACTCTATGGGGACTCTTTTTTGTCTGTTTGTTTTCGTTTAAGAGCGAGGGAAAGAGTTAACTTTCTTTTTTCATCTGGTTTTTGGTTTCCCCTCCACTTAGTTGTGCATATGGTGCTGGGGATTGAACCCGGGTCCTCGCGCATGCCAGGTAAGTTCTCTACTGTTGAGGGAACTCTGATCACACATGTTTTAGATCTGCTCACTGTACTCTATTTCTTAATCTGTCCTATATTTTCCATCTTTTCCCCCTCCTCCAGGAAGCATTCGGTATAAAGCCTTAGGTTTATCTTTCTGTTTGGTAATTTTCATTTTAACTCTGTCAACTCTACTATTTTACCAACCCATGGAATTTTAAATTTTAAAGACTATGTTTTTACTTTCTAGAATTTCTACTTGCTTCTTATTAAATCTGCCTATTTTTTCTCACAGTGTTTTGTTTTATGATTATGATTATTTTATGTTGCTAATCATTTAAGAATGCTTATTTATTTTTCTTTCTCTGTTATATTCTACTATACGGCACTATTAGGATATTGATCCTGGTGTTTATGTTATATCTGACCAATCTAGTTTGTGCTGGAGTCATTCAAATTACCCCCTTCATCTGTGTGTTTTAATTTGGATTTCCATTTTGAGCATGTTGACGTCATAATTTTATCTGTGTAAATCTTGAGTGGCCTAGGCTGAGGTTTGGTCTTTCCAGAGGGGATTTTGTATTGGCCAGGAACCTCTCCCTGGGAGCAATTATTTTGATAGTTCCTCAGTTTGGTAGAACCAGACACTGCAAGTGACAAAGGGCACAGCCATGGTAACAAATTCTCCAGGGAGACTGTTTACCTAGAGCCCCAGGGCAATTGGATAAGATTCCTTTTTCTTAACCTGTGCTAATGAGCAGTTTTCTTTCAGTCTAATATTTTATGAAGAATTAGGTCTATATTAGTTTTCTATTTCTGTTATAATAAATTACCATAAACTGTTGCAGATTGAAACAACACTAGTTTGAGGGAAGGAAAGGGAAGGGAAGAGAAGGGAAGGAAGAAAGGAATCAGGAAGGGAAGAAGGAAGGCAGGAAAGGAAGTAAGGAAGGAAGGAGGAAGAAAGGAAAGCTCACAGAGTGAAGAAAAGGAAAAGCAACACAACTTCAGTATCTTATAGTTCTATGGGTCAGCAGTCTGAAATGTGTCCCATTGGGCTAAAATCAAGGTACCTACAGGCCTGGCTCCTTCTGGAGACTCTCATGGAGTCCATTTCATGACCTTTGCCAGCTTCCAGAGGCTCCTGCGTTCCTCTTCCTCCACTGTGGCCCACTTCCCTCTTTAAAACCAGTAGTAGTTGGTGAAGTCTTCTCACATCTCACAATTCTGACCTGCCTGCCTTCCTCTTTCATTTTGGGAGGACATAGTGATGATGTTGAGACCTCAGGAATAATTTATGTAATCTGTTTGGTCAGCTGATTAGCAACCATAACTCCAGCTACAACCTGATTTCCCACTTGCCATGTGTGTCACAGGTTCCAGGGATGAGGATGTGGATATCCTTGGGGAGCCATTGTTCCATCCACCACAGTCTTTTGAGGGTCTCAGATTTATGTAAAGAGTTCAGTTCTAACTTGTAACCCTCCGCAGTCCCAGGCCTTCAGGCATTAAAATCTGTGCCCTCAGGCTAACAAAACCAAAAGCTTCATCCGGTGAAGCTGTTGTACTAGCTCATATGCTCTTTTCCTTGGATTTCCTTTCTTCATTTCATGGGGGAATTTTTATTCTTCGTTATGAGCTCAGCTATAATTTAAAAGCCTACTTATCTGGCGTTTCTAGGAGTTCATAGTGTAAAATTTTGGAATTGTGTGGTCAACATATTATATGGCCAGAAAAATAAATCTCCAGGAGGATCATGTTTTACCAATCAACATTCAAATATAGACACATAAAGCATATATCCAAATATTTAAAAGTCATAAATCAAGCTATAACTTTTTTTCACTAAAGTGTATTATGTCCTCCTAACTTAACAAATAATGACCCAAAAGGCCAGATTATAATGTAGGATTCACAATTTCCTTAGAATTCTGCACAGGAGAGATGACCTTCATCTGTGGCCTATCTCCTTTCTCTTTCTACCACTGGATTCCACAGCATTTGGACAGGCTTCATGCACATGTGTGTACCTCCCCCCCACATTTCAGCTGTCAAGTTCTATCCAAACGTTTAAGCTACTCTTGGCCAACCTCTAAGGTCTAAGAGTTGTATATATAGTTAACATGTCTGTCTTCAGCAGGAAGGACCTAGGAAAGAATACTATGCTGGTCCTAGCCACAGACCAAGGGAAGTCTGGGCAGGAAATTCAGAGTTCTAGGTACGGAACTTAAAGGAAGAAATGTAGGTTCAGACAAACCAGTCCCATTAGACATGTGAACCTTACTGTATGTAGAAGGGTATGGTCAGAATATAGCCTTTGAAAGTACTGTGTCCCGGGAAGGAGACTCTCTTGTCTGGCCAGGTGGTCCTATAACAGGTTGACAAAATATTTGTATTTCTTCTACCTATAGTATAAGTTGCAATTTTTCCAAGTTGTCTTTCACTTAAACTGTTATTATAGCTTCCTCACTGAAATTCTGGCCACTGAAGTCATCCTCAGTCATGAAGTCAGAGAACCTGATTCCAAACCCTTGATTTACCATTTAGTAGCCATATAAATCTTTGGAAGTCATTTAATCTTTTTAGAACCTAAAGTTGACCAGCAAAAATGCTCCTAAATTCTTTACTTGCAGAGACTATGGGAGATAACTTCATTATTTTAAATCATTCAGCCATTATATTTTAGATAATTTGTTATATAGAATAACTAATATTTTATTACCTGTATGGTTTGGATATGGTGTCCCCTAAAAGCTTCAGTATTAATGCAGGAATATTCAAAGGTGAAATGATCAGATTATGGGAGCTATAACCTATTGAGGCCACCCAAGTTTGAATGGACTAACTGGGTAGAAACTCAAGGCAAGTGGGCTGTGGCTGGAGGAGGTAGGTCACTGAGGATGTCCCCTGGAAGAGCACATCTTCCCCACAATTCCTGCCCCTTTCTTTCTTTGATTCCTGAACCCACCATAAGCTGAGCATCTTTCCTCCATTGGGTCCTTCCCTGATGATGTGCCATCTCAACATGGGCTCAGAACAATGAAATTAGTCATCTGTGGACTGAGACCTCTGAAACTGTGAGTTCCAAATAACCCCCCCTCAAATTGTTTTTGTTGTGTATTTTGGTCACAGTGATGCAAAAGCTAACTAAAACAACACCCTTCCCCTGGTTTCAAATCAAGATATAATAGCCATTATTCCAGAGGGACTTTCTAAGACCTAATGAGATATATAAACAATGGTAAAGATCATTAACTGAAAGCTTTTTTAAAACACACTACTTGTTCTGTAAGTTCTTCAACATTTTAAGCATGGGATTTTTATTTAAGATAAAGACCAAAGAAACAAAACTGCATATGTCCTATCTGATCTCTCTAATATCAAATACTTTTTTATGATAAAAGATTTTAGAACATGAGGGACAGATTCGGAGCTGTGTCCCCCTACTCCAGGTCTTAGCTCATTGCTATTGCTTGGTTTTGTTCTCTGGAATTCCTATGTTGGAAATAATCTCCAAGGTCATACGTTAATGGCATTAGGAGGCATGACCTTGGGAAGTGATTGGGTCATTAGGGCTCTGCCCTTATGAATGGACTAATGATTTCATAGATCCATTGATGGATGGGTTATCCCAGGAATGATTTTTTTTTTTTAAATAGAAGCAAGCTCTCTCTGGCTTCCTTGCTCTGTCTTACCACTGATGCTTTGTGCTATGTTATGAAGCATCAGGAAAGCTCTCACTAGATGCCAAGCAGATTCCTGCACCATCCTCTAGGACTGCCCAGTCTCCCAAACCATGAGCTAAATGAGCCTCTTTTCTTTATAAACTACTCAAGCTGTGGCACTCAATTTTAGCAACAGAAAACTAGTATCGCAGTTACAGCACTCCTTAAAAACAATCACTAACAGAAGCCTCACTCTTCCTAGCATTTATTTGGTAATTCTGAGGAGCAAGCTGATTTGGCTGGTCAAACATTATATTTAATACTTACTAGGAGTATGAGAGTAAAACTGCTCATAGAATCTGGCCAATGGCTAAGAGAGTTATGAATGTAATTCTCAATGTACAGAATACAAATTTACCTTATTCCTATTTTGAACCACTTGTTCTTAATTTCTTTAATTTTGTCTTTTAGTCCTTCTTCTGCTCATTTATTCAGTGTATATTTATGAAGTATCTTTTATCAGCTCCAATAGACAGTAGAAGCTAAATAAGACATTTGACGTGCCAGCAAGGAATTCAGAGTTTAATAAAGAAGAAACAAAATTTATAATCTAATAGAAAAGAAATATGTTTTTGGAAAATAAACACTTTGAACAAATGTAAAATTTGTGTTTGTATGCACATGCTTGCATATGCACACAGGTCTGTTTATTACCCAGGCGGGGAGCGGATGTTGTAATTATTTTTCAAACTTATTGAAATTTAACACACATACAGAAAATTTCATAAATCCTAAGCATATAGCTTTATAAATTTTTTTGAAACTGAATCCACCTATTCACTGGCCCTGAGATAAGCAGCAGAATTGTACTATTAACTGAGAAGCCCTTTCCTGGTCTATATTTTGGCAGGGGGAAGGAAGAATATTAAACAACTCGACCTACCCCAATTTAGCACTCCTCTTAATGCATACCTTTCTGTGTCATGAGTCACCCTCAGACCAATATTAATCAGTCTTCAAAAATGATTTCTCTGAGATAACTCCCCCATCCCCACAAGCGGAAATCAGTGATCAAAGTCCAGATGAACCAGAGCAAACATTTCCAGCTGTCAAATTACCAGCCAGAAAGCATTTTTTTTCCTTCAGAAAAGGTGCAACAAGATTGATGGAAATTAGAAGGAAAGAAAAATCCATTAGGTCATCAGGTGAAGGATTACCCCTTCTGATATAGTTCTCAGGATTTTCTCTAATTTAAAATGAGATCAGCTGTTTTTATTCAAAACTAAGTCATGCACAGAACGCAAACCTATTGCATCCTTTATTACAGGAAGCATGCACTGAACTGGCTAGATTCTATAACCCCCAACGTTGCCTCAAAGCTGTGGCATGTCATTACAAAAGAAAAGAGCTAGAGCATCTTTTACTTTGCTGTCTGACCCAAAGCTGAACCTCCGTGGATATAAGCATTCTCCATCAAGGCATAGGTACAGAGATATGGGGCTTAAGTCTCCTTGAGTGCTAATAACAATCAGCAGCTACAAGAAATGCAAAAAGTCACTTTTGGGGTGGAATCTTCCTTTAATCTTTTGAAAAGCTTCATCACAGTTCAAAAAAAAAAAATAAAGAGCAAAAGGAAGAATGGGTTTACAGTAGGCAAAAAATTCAGTTTAGGATCTCTTGGGTCATCTTTTTGATGTCGTTTTTCTGTAAAATTAGAAAGGGAGAAGCAAGCCTGAGTCACAGTCTTTGCATTGCATTTCAGTAAAGTCTCTGTTGTTCCATGACTTATCTCAAAGAACTTGAAGCCTATTTTCAAATAAAGTTAGTAGCTCTTTTAGGCAGAAACCATGTCTTTGTCTTGTTTCCCACAGTATTTGGGACATGGTAAGTGTTTATTATCTGGAAACTGAAAGAACAACTGTATGAAACTTTATTCTAAAAATGATTAGGAGCTTCTGAAGCCTGTTCAGGAGAGGAGTGACATGGTGACATGTGTTTTATAGGAGAACTATCTGGCAATATGTCATAGTATGGATATATGTCATCCCCCAGAACTCCAGTATTAATGCAGGAATGTTCAGAGGTGAAATGAGGGAATTGCGAGAGCAGTAACCTAATCAGTCTATCCTCCTTTGAATGTACCCACTGGGTGGTAACAGCAGGCAAGTGGAGTGTGGCTGAAGCAGGAGGTTCCTTGGAGGTGTGCCCTGGAAGGGTGCATGGTCTCTGCAGCCCTTCTTTCTAGCTCTGCTTCCCCACTGCCAAGAGGTGAGCAGCTCCCCTCTGCCACATCTTCTGCCATGATTTTCCACCTCACCTTGGCCCCAGGGCAATGGAGCTAGTTATCTAATTGGACTGAGACCTCTCCTACTATGAGCCCCAAATAAACTTCCTCTCTAAGCTGTTCTTATCAGGCATTTTCATCACAACAATGCAAAAGTTACCACAATAGCATGGGGCAAATATTAGAAAGGGAAACACAAAGGTGAGATGATTCACTGAGAGATAACAGTAATATCCCAGAGTAGAATAAATGACCATAAGAACTAAGGTGTGGGGGGTGCTGCTAGGGCAAAAAGTAGGAATCAATTTGAAGGATTTTAAAGAAAAACCTATATGACCTAGTAATTGATGGAATGTGAGGGGAGAGAAGATAGGAGAGGAGACCCTGACGAGGATTCTTGGGCTTCTGGTTTGGTCTTCTGGATGGGTGATGGGTCACTGGTAGATATACAGAATACAGTAGGGTGCAGCAGTAAGGGCAGATTTGGTGTTAAAAGCGGTGTTTACTATAACCCTTTCAGGCTTGATGTGCCTTTGGGATGTCTGATTTAGAACCAATAGAGCAGAACCAGTCAGTAAAGCCACAGGTTTTGATGTTTTTCCATAGAAAGAAAGGCATTATGATGAAAATCCAGAAGGCTGAGGGCAGAAACACCAGGACAATAGACACTTACAGGTCAAGAAGAGAGCAAGAAGACTGTAACAACACAGGAGCAGAATTGACCCCAAAATGACTCTGGGTATTCATTCTAGAATAGCTGAAAGTCAAACTAGCTAGGGTCAGGGACCCTTGCACCCATGCTCCCAAAGGAAGAGATGAACCCAAGTTTTCTTTACTCAGCAGGAGGAACTATAGCCCCCACAGGCCCTAAGTTCTCCAGGTATTGAGTTGGTGGATTAAGAGGTATATATTCCCTAAATGATGCACATTAGATAGACTTTCTTTTCCTTAACAACAGCAACTTACCTTTGTTTTGTGCTGATAAAGAAAACTGATTACAAAAACAAATAAAAACAGGAGACATTTTCCAGGGTGTTCACATTGGGAGGCTGTGCACTTATCCCAGCAGTGATGTTACTGAATAAGACATTCTTTTTTTTTTTTTTAAGAGAGAGAGAGAGAGCAGAGAGAGAATCCATTTTATTTAGTTTTTCATGTGGCTTTCGTTGCTCCAACACTTCATTGGGCATGTGGTGCTGGGGTTTGAACTCATGTCCTCATGTATGCTAGGCAAGCGCCACAACTGCTGAGCCACTGCTCCGGCCCTGAACAAGACATTCTTAAAACTCTTTTGAACTTGTCTCAGAGTTTAAAAGGGTAAAAAAAAATCCATGTCTTTTAAGGATAAATATGAGTTCTGAAAACAACGCAAGTTGTCATTTGGAGTAAAACTTGGTGAAAAAGGTGATTAATAGGAATAGTAATTATCTCTTTATTAATACCTTACATTGAGTACTTGTTGAAATGATAGGTTTTTGGACATACTAGCTTAAATATATTTTAAGAATTAATTTTACCTAATTTTTTTTACTTTTTTAATGTGACTGCTGGAACATTTAAAATTGTATATGGAGCCAAGCACAGAGGGACTCACATGCAATCCCAGCAAGTTGGAAGGCTGAGGCAGGAGGATTGTGAGTTCAAGACCAGTCTCAGCAACTTAGGCCCTAAGCACATGAGTGGGACTCCCACTCAAAATAAAAAATTTTAAAAAAGGGCTTTGGATGTGGCTTAGTGGTTAAGCACACCTGGATTCAATCCCCAGTACCAAAAATAAACAAAAAAGTAGTTGCATATATGTTGTTCACATTATATTACTATTGAACAGTGTTAGCATATACAGTTCTGCTTCATATATGAAAATTATTTAGATATAAAGAATATCTGGAAAACAACTTTAGTATTTCCCAGTACAACCTTTTCAAAATAAACCATGTTTGTCTACAAAGCAGAATGTTATGTGGAAAAATGGAGAAATGAGGCCAATATATATTGAGATGAGGAACATTTGACTATATATTGTTCAGTGAAAGAAATAAAGCAGAGAACAGATGCAGAGTAAGTGAATATTTGCATTCGGTGTATATGGAACAGACTTTGAATGCATTATGTAAAATTGTACTTATATACACAATATTCCTGGAAGGATGCATAAGAAATTATACATTGTTACTGTCCTAGAGAGCAGGAGTCATGGCTCACTATGAGGGATGGGCAAAGATTTATTTTTAATTTGTTCTTTTTGTATTGATTAAATGTTTTACAACATGTGTTCACAATCTATTCAGGAGAATAAAGTTACTTATAGATTGTTATTATTTTAAAATTGTCTTCAAAAAGAATTTCCCAGGGCTAAGTATGAGGCTATAATAATTTCTTCTTCTTTTTTTTTTTTTTGAAGTGGAGATGGGGGACAGATTTATGTAAACCGTGGTGACCTATACATAGTAGGCTTCCAGGAAATAGTTATTCCTTTCCTGCTAATAGCTCAGATGTCATAATGGCTTCTTTCCATGTTTCAGGGATACCATAAGAGTCACTATCATGTTACAGCTCCAGAGATAGCAAATGTAGACAGGATGAACCTGCACCGATTCTGTGACCTGCCCTGGAATTTAGTTATTTCCCCCAATACATCCTATAAACCTACTTGTTTATTTTTATATCTCTTTTATCAAAATGAAAGATATTTTGTTTAATGCATAACTTCCTAGTCAGTATAATATCTGTAAGTTGTCTGCAATTTTTATTAGTATGTTAGAGACCAAAACAGAGTTTTCCAGTTATTACATCCTCTACACTGAAATCTTCACTCTCCTGTCAGCCTCTTGATTCTTTGGAAGTTAAAACTCTTTCTTTATTTCTGTATCAGAAACTCTGTGTGCCTCCTTAACCTCTTTGTCTATTTCCATCACCTTTTCTCACTTTCATGAAGTTTGTTGATTGATTGCTTCTCACAAGGTATGTCTGACTTTCTAGCCCTTTGTCTAAATTTAAAACACTACAGCCATCCTTCAGAAAATACACAGTGCTCAATCAATTGCATTTGCTCATAAAATATCTTTTGTTTTTTGGAACAAAAGTCTCTCGATTCTGACTCCTTATTTCCATTTGCATTGCCTCTTCCTTAGTCCAGCCCCTCTTCATCTTGTCTGGAATATGTCAATTAGCTCTTAACCAATCTGCATGTTTTCAGACTCCCCACTGGCAATCCATTTTCCACTTTACAGCTAAATTCTAAAAACAGATTTAAAAAAACAGATTCATGCATGCATTCATTCATCCATCAAACTTTCATTAAGTATCTCCTTTGTGTCAGACATCATGCTGGGAACTGGGAACAAAAAGCCTCATTTTTTCATAGCCTGAAGTCCGGGTGCCCAATGAGTAGACAGTGATTTTTATTTTAGTCCATGAGGATGGACCTAGGATGCTGTGGTAGCACCCAGCAGGGAGGGGAAGTTTCTTAGATCCTCATCCTCTAATCCAATTGGAGAGAGACAGGTAGAGACGGGGGAAGATGTGAGGAGAAGTAACATGGCAAAGGCGAGACAGCGTGGCACATGACATCTACTGTCAGTAAGGCTAGCCCAGTGGCCAGAGAAGATATGGGAAAGTCAGCACGAGAGGTGGTGATGGGCTCAGGGCCATGCAAAGGAGTTTGGACTTTCTTCTGAAGGCCCAGGTTTTCTGAAGAGCGGTCATGTGAGCAGATTTTCATTTTGTGAACAGTATTGTTAGGAGTTTGGAGGATAAGAGGAGGAACGAAAGCCTGGAACTTGTAAAGAAAATTAGGAGACTGTTTCAACAATCCAGTAAAGAAAGAGAATGATCTAAATCAAGATAACAACAGTAGCAATGGGGAGAAGTGGACAGATCTGGGAGATAATCAGCAATAGAATTAATGGGGGCTAGTGATTGGTATTTGTGGGAAGGAAGGAGGGAAGTTCAAGAACTGACTTGAAAATATCTGATTTGAGTCCTTGGAATGCTGTGAGGAGCTATGGAAGGTGGAATGTTTTAGCTTAAAGAAATGGTAGCAGTTTGGTGTATGCATTCAGATGAGAGATTTGGACTGGACACATTCACTCATTCATTCATCACATAGGTATTGAGTCACTGTATGACAGGCACTGTTCTATGCACTGGGGAAACAGTGGAAAACAAATAAATAGCATTGACAAGCTGTTATAGTGGCACTTTCCTTTCAGTGAAGAACTAAGCAAACAGAATAAGTAAATCAATGTAGAATGTCAAGCAGGTGTATGCTTTGAAGATAAAGTGAGGTGAAGAGATAGGGTGTGGTGGCATGTAGAGGACATTTCAGATAAGGTAGTCCAGGGAAATTATCTTTGAAGAGGTGATATTTCAGCACACACATGAATGAGGTGCCAGAGGGAGCCACGGGACAGTTGCTGGGAGGAGCATGCAAGGAAGAATCATGTAGAGCTGCAGGCTGCCTAAGTAATGGGTTGGTAGAAGCTGTAGGGAAGATGGAAAGGGGAAAAGGATGCACATGTCCACTTAATAGACTTCTGAGAGTACCTGAAAACTTTCACAGAAGACCCTGTTATCTGCTTTCATTTAATCTGAAAAGATTAAGTAGAAAATTCTAGAAATGAACATGTTTTAAATTTTATGTCATTTTCAGTACCATGATGAAATCTTGTTTTGTCCTGCTCCCCTGACCTAAGATGTGAATCATCCCTTTGTTCAGAGTATCCATACTGTATATGCTACCCACCGTTTAGTCACTTAGCTGTCCTGGTTACCAGATTAGATGTTACAATATTTGCGTTCCAGAAATCCTTACTTAGTAATTGTCCCTATGCCCAGGAATAGTGATGCCAGCAATTTGAATACACTAAAGAGAAGCTTAAAGTGTTTAAGAATCATCTCACTGTGGATTCAACATGGCAGATTAGAGGAAGGCTGCATTTCTAGCTGCTCTGTGGCTCTGGTTCAAGCAGAGGGAGTACTGCTTCTCAGCAAGGTGGATGAAACAGGGATCTCACTAAAATTAAATATTGTACTGTCAGAGTGTCTTAGAGACTTGGACATTTAGGTACATTAAACAGAGAAGAAAGAATACCTGAGAGCCAAGCCAGTAGCAGCAGTGGCAGTGGTAATGGCACCGGTTCACCACAGAGGGAAGGAGAACACAGAGAGAAACCCAAGGACAAGTTTGGTACAGAAAAAATTGAGGTCAGAAAAGCAGCCTGAACTTGGCTGCTCTAGAGACCGCGCTGTGTACTGGTGTTTGGAAAGGGTTCTGTTTCCCAGCTGGCTGCACAGAGCTGAGGTGGGGCCTTCTTGAAGTGGCCATGCTGCAGCAGCTGCTGCTGCAGAGCTGGGAGGCATAGCAAACACTGCCAGGCTCTTCTGGCAAGCGCCTACTGTGTGGTCTCGGGTATTCCTAGCAGAACGTCAGTGAAACAGGCACAGAGAAGGAATTCAAGTCAGAAAAGTGAAGGGGAGACCAACTTGTTTTTCCTTTGAGTCTGGTGGCTCACATGACCACCTAAAGCAGGTGGGGAATCTGAAGAGGCAGGTGTGAACAAACTCAGGGACTAAGCCTGGAAAGTGTGTGCTCATGGGCAACTGAGTGTGTGGAGCATTGGTTCCCCTGCCCCACAGAATTCTAGGAAAGCCCCTGAGAGAGACTGGCAACACCTAGGGGTGAGTTGATCTAATTTCTCCAGAGCAGATACCACTGGACAAAGCCCCTGAGGCCAGATTAGATCTATCCCACCCACTGGAACTCCACTCATAGAACTCTGCAGCAGCTGCACCCTTGGAGTGCATCTATGTGGTCTGTGAAGACAAAACTCCAACTGACAGTACCTCCTATTCCATCCTACCTCATACTGGTGAGAAGGAAAGCTGAGCCTTGTTTCAACCAGGTTCAGTCTTAGGTTTCCCATCTAGCAGCTCAGAGAGCAACACAAAAATAGGAAGGGGTTGTTAACCCCTTCCTTGTTAACCCCTCAGGCCCTGCCAGTACATAGCTCAAGAAGAAATGGAAATAAAGATAGTTGGGCATAGACACTGACTATCCATTCACATCGACTATTTTTACCACCTCAGTGGAAATGATTCCTTCATATTTCCATTGAGAATCAGTTCTTTTTTTTCTTTTTCTTTCTGTTCTTGCTGTGCTGATTGGTTCATGCACATATATACATATTAGTTTCTTTCTCAAATGTAGTTATTTCTCTTTGCCTTGTCATTTGAGGGTTAGGGTTTTTGGTATGCATGTTTTGGTTCTGTTTTGTATTGTTTTCACGTGTTCCTCTTTTTTTCTTCTGCTAACAGCTACATTCTACTATTCTTTTTATCTTTTCTCCTCTTTTCTTATAAATATCACCTGCTACATCTCTTCTGCATTCTCTCTGTTCACTTTTAAAGTTGTAAACTCTTTTCTACCTTATTATCACATTTTCTTTTTTCTTAATTAACTATTTTACTATCTTTTAGCACTAATTGATTTATATAACTTCTGCCCCCCACCATTAATGCCTTGCAATTATTTCTGCTGTGGATGACATAGTTGACACCTGTTGTTTGCTTTAATGCCACATGGAATTTTGGTTGCTTACTGTTTTTACTATTGGCAATTGCTGACCCCCACCATTTTTTTTTGGTGACAATTAACATTGTAGAGGTCATAGTAGGAAGCAGATATTTATTTTAATGCTGTATATGTTTTGCATTGGTTTTTGTCTTATTTGTTTCACCCTATTCTGTAAGATACTGGGAATTTATAGGGACACTACAAGTTGATAGCATAGAGACTCTGCTGCTGAACTAAACTCAACCAAAAGACAGTGAACCTTGCTCCACACAAATTAATGACACTTAATCTGCAGCTACACTTAATATAAAGAATAGAACCAAAAATCCAAACTAAGGACCAAGCCCTGAGTAGAAATGGCTAGAGATGTGCCCCCAGATCTCACCTATTGACATCCTGTTGTAGCAAAAACAGACAGAATTAATACAAAGGCTGTGGATGCCACACCTGTACTTTCTATATTAGCATATCTATAAAACCATCTCTCTATCATAATGTTGAATATAAATGGTCTTGACTTTCATATTAAAAGATATTGGTTGGTAAAATGCATTAGAAAAACAAAACAAGACCCAATTATATGTTATTTGCAAGAGACACACCTTACAAAGACAGCCACAGGCTGAAAGTAAAAGACGGAGATATACCACGAGAATGGAGCCTGACAATAAGCAAGAACAGTTACTCTGATATCTGAGAGAGTAGACTTTAAACCAAAATTAGTCAGAAGAGACAAACAAGGTAACTTTATCCTGTTAGAGGGAACAATAATACATATTTATGCCCCCAAAACAGGACAACTAATTATATACATAAAAGAGACTATATTCAAATTGAAGCTTCTGATAGACCCCAGAACAATCATACTAGATGATTTCAACTCACCTTACTTGCAGTTAGGTCATCAGTCATAAACACAGTGAAGACTCTTTGGAACTGAAAAAAATTATAAATCAAATGAACTTAACAGACATCTATAGAATATTTCATCCAGCAACAGCTGAATACACTTCTCTGCAACTCATAGAAACTTCTCCCAAACAGACCATATCTTAGGCCACAAATTAACCCATAGCAAATACAAAAAAGATTGATATAATTCCTTGCATCTTGTCAGATCATAATGGAATGAAATTAGAAAGCAGCACAACAAAAACCCTACAGAAACTATATAACACATGGAGATTGAACAATACTCTTTGGACTGATGAATGGTCAATTTAAGAAACTGAGGGAGAAATTAGACTCCAATGAGAATACCACAACTTCTGAGATGTTATGAAGGCAGTACATAGTATGAGTGCCTACCTTAGAAAAGTAGAAATATTCCTAATAAAAACCTAATGATGTATCTCAAGGCTTCTGAAAAAGAACCAATTCTAAAACCAGTAAAAGGAAGGAAATAATTAAGATCAGAGCCAAAATCAATGAAATTGAGAATAAAAAAGTAATACAAAATATTAATAAAATGGTTGTTTGGAAAGATAAATAAGATTGATAGGCCATTAGCCAAACGAAGCAAAAGAAAAAGAGAGAAAACCAAAATTAATAAAATTAGAGATTAAAAAGGAGAAATTACCACAGATATCACAGAAATCCAGCACATCATTTTGGAATATTTTAAAAACTTATACTCTGATACATTGGGAAACCTAAAAGAAATGGATACATTTCTGGACAAATACAATTTGCTAAACCTGAACCAAGAGAACACAGAAAACCTAAACAGACTAATAATCTTTTATAATACTTAATTTATTCATTAAACTTTATTGTAGGTATGTATGTATGTATGTATAGGGAAAAACACAGGATATATGAGGTTTGGTACTATCCACACTTTCATACATCTGTTGGGGGTGTGTTAGTCTACTTTTTGTTGTTGCAACCAAAATAACCAACAAAAACAATTTAGGGGTGGAAAAGTTTATGTTGGATTCATGGTTTTAGAAGTTCAGTCCATGGTTGATCAACTCCATTGCTCTATGCTCAAGGTAAGACAAAACATTATGCCAGAAGGGTGTGGTGAGAAAGGCTGCTCAGCTCATGGAAGTCAGGAAGCAGAGTCAATGACAAAGACAAGATAAGGATGCACAACTAGTGACCTACTTCCTCCATCCATACCCTACCTGCCTACAGTAACCACTCAGTACAGCAGTCTTCTCAAATCATTAATCCATCAAAGGGATTAATCCAGTGATTAGGTTACAACTCTCATTATCTACTCATTTTTCCTCTGCATTGTCTCACACATGAGCTTTTGGGGGACACCTCATATCCAAAACATAACAGAGGATCTTGGAATGTATCCCTCACAGGTAAGGAGGGGTAGTTACTGTATTTCTTGAGTATATGTCATTTCTGGATTCTTTATGATTTTCCATTATATAATCATACAACCTGAAAAGAGTTTTCATTCTTCCTTTCCATTCTGTTTTTTCTTCTTGTTGTTTTATTGCATGCCTAAGACTTCCAGAAGAATACCAAATAGTTGTTCATCCTGGTGATTACAGTATCAACCTGCCTGCAACTTACAAGGCTCACAAATGTGTGTTGATAGAACAGTCTTGAAAACACGACATAGCAAAGGAAAATTTTGCCTGTGGGGGAGTGGTAAGTGGGTGGTGATGTGTAGGAGTGATTGACTAATTTTTAAAAAACATTGATATATTTTAAAGCCCTGTAGTTTTATGTACTTCTCTTTAATGTGTTTTGGGTATTCATCGTCATCTCTCTGATCATAGTCTATTTTCCCTCTAATTTTAAGCTTTACTCATTGACTGTCCATCACAGAAGTTATGGAATCAGTTCTTTCAGAACCCTCCTCTACCCCACTGCAACACATACATTTATACTTGCTAACTCCCTATCAGCACAGTATAGCTGTTTCATAATTTTGTTTAAATTAGCATTTAATGTGCACATTTATTTGACTATACAAATATTATTTATAGAATCATGTTGTTTTTGTCAGCTTTTTTTTTTTTTGGCCCCTGTGACCAAAAGACATGACAAGAATGATTAGAGGAGGAAAAGTTTATTGGGGGCTCACAGTTTCAGAGGTTCAGTCCATGACTGGCTGACTCCAAAGCTCTGAGCCTAAGGTGAGGCAGAACATCATGGTGGAAGGGCTAAGGAAAACATCTCAGGACATGGCAAGAGGACACACAGAACTCCGCTCACTGTGGACAAAATATAAACCCCAGAGACCCACCTCCTTCAGGCACACCCTATTACCAGCCAGTTAATTCATATGTGTGGATTAAACCACTGATTAGGTTAAGGCTCTCATAACTCAATCACCTTACCTCTGAATCTTCTTTATTGTTTAACACATGAGTTTATCACAACCACAACAGGCATGAAGTATATTATTTCCATTACCATTTTTCCTATTTACACAACCTTTTGTTTCCCTAGTGTTGTTTAGTTATTGTTTTGCTAGTTCTCTAGTCTCCTATGTGTTCAATCATGAATTAAGCCCCAACCACCCCCCAACATTTTGTAAAACTCTTATCAATACAATTAAACATTTAAGGATGTCTGTGTGTCTTGCCTCTACCTCTTGTGCAGCAGTCCTTGGACCTGCTATGTGGACCAGTTGCTCTTCAGGCCCAATGCTTACCTGTTATGCTGATGTTTTCTTTCACGACATCAATAACATTTGCATCATTTCCAATTATTTCTTGGGCTCCTTTGTAATCCATCCCATCCATCCCACCTAGGCACTAAGCAAGAAAGCTCCTCTGCTTTCTATCACTATGGGTTAGTTCGGATGAAATCCAGATTGATATCAAATACAGGTCCTCTGACTTTATTTGGTTAGCATATTCACATTACAATATAATTCCCCCCCTCCCCAGGGCTGAGGACCTAACTAAGGGCCTTGTGCATGCTAGGCAAGTACTCTACAACCCCTACAATATAAAGTTTTAAATGAGTTTTGTTATTTTGTGCCTGCTGGAATTTGGGGGAGATTAAATTGAAGGTACAGATTGAATCTGGAAAATAAAAGGATATTCTAACAATTTTGAATCTTTCAACTCATGAATATGATATAGCTTTCCATTTATTTGGTCTTTAACTTCTCTTAGTTTTGGTTGTTTACAATGTATAATAATTGCATAAATTTTATCAAATTCATGTGTAAATATTTCATGCTTTTTGATGCTATTAGAAATGAAATTGAAAATTTTCAATTGTTTATTGTTAGTATATAGAAATACTATTCTAGCCAGGATTGGTGGCACTCACCTGTAATCCTGGCTACTTGGGAGGCTGAGGCTGGAAAATCAGAAGTTCAAGGCCAGCCTTAGCAATTTAGGGAGGGCTAAGCAACTTAGCAAGTCTCTGCCTTAAAATAAAAAATAAAAAGGGTTGGGGGACTTGGCTCAGTGGTAAGGTGCTTCTGGGTTCAATCCCCAGTACCAAAAATAAAAATAAAAAAATACAGATGAAATTCTATTCTAATTGATATTGACTTACTGACTGTACACAGTACTTGTTAAATTCACTTACTAGCTCTAGGAGTTTTATTTCTGGATTCTTTATGATTTTCCAACAGACAATTATTTGGTATGCAAATAGAGAAATAGAGTTTTACTTCTTCCTCTCCATTCTGTATGCTTTTTATTTTCTTCTTATTGTCTGCCTAAGACATCAAGGAGAGTGTAAAATAGTTGTGGTGAAACTGGGCATTCTTGTTTTATTCTCAATTTTAGGAGTAAAACATTCAGTTTTCCACGTTGCTAAGAACTTTTCATAAATACCCTTGAACCAGTTGAGGATGTTTTCTCCTTTTTACTCCTGAGAATATTTTGCTGAGAATATTTATTCTTGGATGCATGTTGCATTTCCCAAATAATCTTGATTCATCTATTGACATAATTCTTTAGGCTTTCTCATTTATTTTTTAATATAGTAAATTATGTTAACCGATTTTTGATTGCTAAATCAGCCTAACATTTCTGAAATAAGTCTTACTTGTCCATGATTTATAGTCCTTCTTATATATTACTAGATTTAATTTGAACGTAGAAATATAAACAATTTTGTCTTATGTCTTAGTGGATGTGAGTCAATAGTTACTTCTTGTAATATCTTTGTTTAGGTTTAGCATCAGAAAAATACTGACCCTAAAAAATGAGTTTAGAAAATATTCCCTCCTCTTCTTTTATTAAGTTTGTATTGGATTGACATTATTTCTTCCTTATGGTTTTGGCAGAATTCAACAGTGAAGGCTTCTGATTCTCAGGTTTTCTTTGTAGTTGAGTTTTCTTAATTATGAATTCAATTTCTGTACATATAGGGCTACTTATATCATCCCTTCCTTCTGGTGTCAGGTTTAACATTTGTGTCTTTCAAAGTATTCAGCCATTTTATTGGCATACAGCTGTTCAGAGTATTCCCTTGTCATTTTTTAAGATATTCTTTGGATTTATATGGATGACATCTTTTTTAATCCTGGTATTACTAATTAATGTTTCTCTTTGTGATACACCTACTTAGAGGTTTATCAATTTTATTAATAATTTCAAAGAATTAGCTTTTGGTTTCATTGATTTTTGTCTATTGTTTATTTGTTTTCAACTTCCTTGTTCTCCACAGCGGTCTTTACCTGTGCATAATTTGGTCTTCTTTTTCTGGATTCCTTACCATAGCAAAGATCATTGGTCTTGAACTTTCTTTTGTTTTCCAATATAAACATTTAAACATATTATTTCTCTCTTAAGTACTGATGCAGTTTTTTCTATATTTTTTGTTTTTATTTTACTCTACATAATTTTTGTTTTTTTTTTAAGAGAGAGGGAGAGGGGCTGGAGCAGTATCTCAGTGGTTACGGCACTTCCCTGACATGCATGAGGACATGGGTTTGAACCCCAGCACTATGTACTCAATGAAGTGTTGGAGCAATGAAAGCCACATGAGAAACTAAATACAATTGATCCTGTTTTTTTCTCCTCTCTCTTTTAAAAAAATAGAGAAGGAGAGTGAGAAAGAAAGAAAGAATCAATTTTATTTATTTTTTCAACCGGTCTGTTTCACAGACATTTAGTTTTGTATGTGGTGCTGAGGTTCGAACCTGGGTCCTACCACTGAAGCCCTACAAAAATGTTTCTATGTTGTACTTTAATTATCACTCATTTAAATGCTATTTTTTATTTGATTCCTTCTTTGACCCAGGGTTGGTTAGAAGTAAAGCTGCTTAATTTTCACATGTTCAGAACTTTCCTAGATGCTTTATCTCTTTCTATTCCTGTTCAATACTACCATGATCAGAAAAGATGCTCTGAGATTTTATTCTTTTGAAATCTATTGAGGTCATTTAGTTTATCTTCATAAACATTCCACAGATGTTTGAAAAAAATGCTTTTCTTGTAATAGATGGGAATGCCATATTGTATGAATGTCAACTGAAAAGTTGCTAGTGTTCAAATCTTCCACATCTTTTGTGATTTTTTTCCCCCTTACCTGGATTTTCTATTAATTACTGGGAGAATTCTGTTGATTTTCCAACAATGATCATGGATATACATTTTCCCCTTGAGTTCTGATATTTTTTTTCAGGTACTTCCAAATTCTGTTATTGCTCACATATACATTTATAATTGATTTAGCTTTTGGTGTTATTTACCATTTTATTGTTATGAAATATTCCTCTTTGTCTTTGTCTTGATGTCTACTTTTGGCTTCTGTTGCTTATATCTGTTTTACACAGAACTGAGGAAACAGTATTTTAACTGACATTCATGGAACACTGTATTCCTCATTATTATAAGATAAACATTCTTTTCAAACACACATGGGACATTTATAAACTATAGTCTCAATGGACTTTAAAAGAAGAAATCTCACAGAGCATGTACTGTGATCATAATGATATTGAATAGGAAACAAAAAAGGGCACAGAGGTGGTGACAAGAACAACAGGACTGTTCTAGAACCAGCATATGAGATGATGAGGCTATATAGCATCACCCAGGAAAGAGTGGAGGTTACCATTAAGCCCTTTACGCTATTTTGCCTTTGACTATGTAGTATAATGGTTTGGAGTAGTCTTCACAGACTTACAGTCCTGGGCTTAATTCCGGCCTCTACTACTTAATAACTGTGTAATCTTGGGCGAGTACCTGTTTCATCACATGTATATACAAGCATATACTTCGTGTGCTTTCAGAAAGATGAAATTATGCAGGTGAATATGACATACATAATTTATATACATATCTGTGCACTGGTATAGTACTAGCAAAGTGCTCAACAATATTTATACATAATCTGTTATATTTTATTATATCACACATTTTCATATAGTCTAGTCTCAATTTTCCTGCTGGTTTCAATTTTCAGAGATTTACTTGCATTTTGTTTTGAAGCTTTCTTTTCCCCATCGCCCCAATACTTCCTGCTCTAGCACCATTATTCTACTGCCTCAGTTGCAAACTTTTTGTGCCCACCCCCAGTCAAAATTAGATTTAATAATCTCAAGAATTTCAGTCTATATAGTTAAGGTAGTGGAGGCTTGCTATTTTTGTCCTTTACCCCTCCCCATCAAACTCCAGAACATGAGTAGGAGTCCCATTTTCTCCTGGGGGTGTGAGAATAGACTTTTAAAGAATGTTTCCAGTTACTTGTTATGTGGACACAAATAACTGGGGTTAATGTGCGTGCACTTGTGATGAAAGAGTGACACTTTGCCCAAGAAATGCCTTATAAGCACTCTCAGCAAAAACTGACAATAGAGCTAAAAGGCCATTTGAAAACTCAGTTCAGCACCCCCTCTTCCACACTGAGAAGCATTCCTTTCAAAAGAATCCCTAGCAGACGGTGTTTGATGTTCCTGACCCAGCAGCAGGATATGAAAGATCATGGGTTTTGAAGTTGGTGAGTTCGGACTCTTACTTTTTGGGTTACGTCTCAGCAAGTTTCATGTGGTATTACCTGCTCTCCATGGTTTCCTCTTTAGAGAATCTTCCCTAAACCACATTCATATTAATTTCCCTTAGCACGGGCTTTCCTACATCTGGTGTCTCTCCTCCGCAGCAACAATCACAGTTTTCCCTTCTCATTCAAGTGTGTTTTTCACTTGTCAGCCTTCTCCGCTGGACCGCAAGCTCCCCCAGGCCAGGGTCCAGAGTGTTCACGGTACTCTTGCTCCCCCAGGCTAAACCCATCCGCGGATCCCCAGAATTACTCAACACGGTGCCTGGCACAAGACAGGCAGTCGGTGAACGAATGCGGCCTCGCTGCACAGTGGGGGGAGTCACCTGGGTCAGCACCGTCCGGCGGTGGGAAGGCTCCTACCCTAGACGCCCAGCGCCTCTGCAGCCTGACTCCGCACCCGACTCCCGCCCAGCGCGGCGTGGGGCTGCGCCTCGCCCGTGACGTCACCGGGGGCGGGACTTCCGGCCGCCGAAGTTTAACAAGTCCAGGCGGGAGCCGGAAGCCGAGTGCTGAAGTGGCTGCTCCTTGGCCCCCTGTTGTGCCGCCGTGGAGAGGTGAGGTCCCGGAGGTCCCGGAGTCAGCTGGTCGCCGCGGGTCGTGTCGGAGCACCGCCCGGACCCCCAGTCGCCCCCCGGCCACCTCAGGAAGCGGCCCGGAGGCACCTGGGCTCCGCGCGCCCGGGCCGGCCCTGCAGTCCGGGCGGTTGCGGGGCAGGGGCGCGGCGGGCAGGGAAGTGCCCCGGGAGCCGCGGGCAGGGGTCGCGCACCTCCTCCCGCGACCGTTCCGCCGCGGCCCGAGACGCAGCCCGGGCCGGGCCGGGTAGGTTGGCGGCAGCTTTGGGGTTGCGCTGCCTCCGGAAAGTTTGCCTCTTCCCAGCAAGTCCGTCTCCCTTTTTGAAAACCTCCGTCCTCTCCGTTTGGCGGGCACTGGAGTGCATTTTGCAAGGTAACTCTTCCGAGCAGTTCTCGGGCAAGTGGAGTGCGTCCTGGTGGAGGAAAGTTGCAGAAGTTGCATTCAGCGGAGTGTTGTGGTTCACTTGTTGCGGGCAGCTGCCGTCCCTAAACCGGGCGGGCGGTTTCGGTGTTATGCCTGGTGCCCTGACAGCTCCCCCTGGATGGTATCCCCTTTCCAGAGCTGATGTAATGCCTCTCCCTCAAAGGTGCTCAGATCTCAGATGGGCCTCCTTCCCGAGTACAGAAGAAAACATTAATGATTGCCAAGGTTACCATCACCTAAGTAAGGGCAGATCTTGTGCACCCAAACTTTCTGAACCCCGACTTCAGTGATCCACCACACCACGTTGCCCACCATGCATGGGGTAGGATTATGGTGGAAGCATCTTGCCCTTCTGTTTCCTAGGCCTGGAGATCACCTTTCCAGCACCTCATTGAGTAGGGAACCAAGAGTTGCATAGGTTACACGTGTTTAAATCACGAAATTGAAACACTGTCTACATTTCAACAGGTGACTTTTTTTTTTAGAGAGGGACAGTGACAGAAAGAGAATCAATTTTATTTAGTTTTTCATGTGGCTTTTGTTGGTCCAACACTTTGTTGTGTACCTGGTGCTGGGGTTTGAATCTGCGTCCCTCATGCAAGGCAAGCTCTGAAACCCCTGAGCCACTAAGCCAGCCCCTGACTTTTTTTTTTTTTTTTAAAGACTTTTAGTCCTACTGTTTATTTGATGAAAGGAGCATACTGAAACAATGTGAGTTTCCAGGTTAACAGTTTTAGCCTTTTTATAAACATTTTAAAAAATTTGTCTCTGGAGAATGAAAGGTTCCTATAATTTATTATGTCTTTCACTTGTCCACTGAACTGGAATGAATATATTAGACATACAGGTGATGTTCCTTTGATGACTTTGGGACCCGTCTGTGACATGGCTGTTGCTGAACAATATTCTTGCACTGCCTCAGCTAGACAAATGTGGTAGTGAACTTCTGTGCCTGTTTCTTTCCCATTTATTTTTGAGCAATTTTTTCTTACCTTTTATTCGTACCACTTGTTGCTCTTTAAAGTATCTGTCTAGAGAAGTTTCCTTGTCTTTTAGACTACCTTAGTTTATGAAATCAACTTGTTGGAATTATGTGTTTGAACTGCATACTGTGAAAAAATACTAAAAGTGAGGGCATCATAGATCAAGAATTGGGGTAGGGACATAGTGACATCTCATTTGGTGGTATTGCTAATTTTATTCAGAAAACTTGGGCTGTCAGGATTCAGACTTGTAAGATAACTGGTTTATGGTACATTATTTATAAAGATTAGGAAGCTACTTATTAACACTTGTGTATTGAGTACCTCCTGTGTGCCAGGAATGTTTTTGCTATGGGAAGGCAGTCATTATTATAAGAATAAATAAAAATTTCAGATAGTAGTAAATGCCATGAAAAAAATGAAATTGGGCAATGGAATACAGAGTAACTGGTAAAGGACTGCTTTAGCCACAGTGGTCAGGGAAGTCCTTTTTAAAGCAGAGAAGCTTGAGCTGACACCTGAATAATAAGATGACCATGAAGCAGCAAATGAAAAGACACTGAGGTGAGAATGCTCTTGTCTTGTTGCATGAGACAAAAAGAAGGCCACTGTGTCCAGAGTCTGGTGGCCTTTGGGAAGAGAGGTAGGTAAGTTACAGAGTAGCCACATCATGTAAGGTAGACTGAGGAGGTTGGATTTTATTATAATTGCTGTTGGGGAACTGCTGGAAGGGTCAACTAAGAGAATATGATTTGGTGTATGTTTTAGAAAGATCGCTATATCTACTACGTCTACTTTGTGTTGAGTGCTCTGGAGTAAAAAAGGACAAGTAGGGCTCTTTATTTCATTTCAACGGGTTTTTCCTCCCCTTTCCTGTTATTTAAATATATTGTTTAAACTTTTTGTAGACGCAGTCATGCAGGAAAACCTCAGATTTGCTTCGTCGGGAGAGGATATTAAAATATGGGATGCTTCATCTATGACACTGGTGGATAAATTCAATCCACACACATCACCACATGGAATCAGTTCAATGTGTTGGAGCAGCAATAGTATCCTTTTTTTTTTCTTTTTTAACAGTAACTACCTTAGGCTTACTACTAGTATCAGTGAAACATTTGAGCATTACCTATAATGACAAATATATTCACCGTAGATAAACTAGTCGTTTAAAAAAACAGTACATATGAATGTACTTCGTTTTTGTTTGCTGAATTTATTTTAAAAAGTTTTAGTTGCAGCCCACTTCATTAAAAAACTCTGCTATATTGATAAAGGGTATTAATCTCTAGATCCGAAACATAAAATTAGTTGTGTTATCAGTTAAATTAGTTGTGAATGAATTTTTGCATTCACATTTGACTATTTTGAATCTGACTTGAATGACAGAATTTGAAGGCAGAACCAAGATGGTAAGGAGATAAATTCTTCTTCTGCATCTTACTGATGTTCTATTTGTATTTCTCTTACTTTCTACAGTGAAAGTAACGTTTCACAAACAAAAACAGTAAAATTGTCTAACTTGACTTCTTTCTTGATGAGCTCCTAAATATGGATAAAATTAATGAAGAAGTAACTGGAGTTTACCAGTTTTCTCATCCTTACACATTTTGTGCCTGATAAGTCTTTGTTGTGGGGAGTTTCCTATACATTGTAGGATGTTTAGAAGCCTTCCTGGTTTCTGCCCACTACATGCCAGTAGCTATAGTGGTGACATCCAAAAATGTCTCCAGAATTGCCAGGCACCCCCAGTTGAGAACCAATGCTGTAAACAAAGTACTCTTAATACTCTTGTATGAAAATATATAATTGGTTGCTAGGAACTATTCTTTTGTGAACTGCCTACACTGTTTTTTCTTTTTTCTTTATTTTTTTTTAAGAGAGGGACAGTGAGAGAGAAAGAGAGATAATCAATTTTATTTAGTTTTTCATCTGGTTTTCATTGCTCCTATACTTACTTGATGTGGTGCTGGAGTTTGAACCCAGTTCCTCATGCGTGCCAGGCAAGTGATATAACTGCTGAGCCACTGCTCCAGCCTCCTACACTGTTACTTAAACAACAGATTATAAGTTTTAATAGTTGTTTGATCTTATCATTACCAAAGTACTAATGTTCTACTTCCTAAAGAAAAAAGTTAAACCTTTAAAATATTAGAATTTTTTCTGTCCAAGGTATTTTCTTGCAAATATATAATAAAAATGACAGATTTTCTTAATGATTTAATTTATCTCTTCATCTTTCCTTGATTTTGTATTAAAGCAGTAAAATAAATTACTTTGGTGCTCTATTAATCAAATTCATGGTGAAGTGATTACATTTTTGAAGGACTTGCCAGTGTGTAGTAGGGAATGTGTCTAAAGAGAGAAGCAAGTATACGAAGTTCTCTGTTTAGATTTTTCACTATTCTTAGTGCTTAATTTTTTCTCTTACAGTGTAAGAAAAGGAGCAGTTCTTAATAATATTATTTTTAATTTATTTTTGTTCTAAGGAGTTTAGAATCTGGCATTTATTCATATATTTCTAAATGATACACCAACAAACTGATGTGGCTGTGAGGTTGCATTGTGTGACTTTTGGAAACTGGGTTTATTTCAGTATAGTTTTTTTATATGCATGAATGTGCACTGAGATCACCCAAATAATCATATTCCTAATCAGGTTTTGTTTCCTTCCATAGAAGTTACTTATTGAAGAACAGTGTATGAATTTAGCAACTTGTGGGTCCCCATAGCATGGATTCCAAGAATGGGGTTAGTGTTAGGTACCAATGGGGTTTGTTTTCTTTTTTCTTTTGGTCTTTAGTAGTGTTCATCACTTTCTCATGACTTCTAAAAGTGTAAGAAGTTTGAAAAGTAGCTAGCTTACCCTCTCATAATTTCTTCTTTCAGTTCTTTTCTGTGTTCTAAAGAGGAAGATATTGGTAAACAGAGGAAGAAGTCAAGGAAAGGGGTTGGAGCGGTGAGTCAGAGGTGATGGCACTTGCCTGGCATGTGCCGGTACAGGAGTTCAAACCCCAGCAGCACATACAAAACAGAGTGTTGAAGGAGGTGAAAGTCATATGAAAAACTAAATAAAAAGTGCTTCTCTCTCTCTCATTCTCACTTTCCCTCTTTCTTTAAAAAAAAAAGTCAAGGAAAGTGAGATGATTTATTTTTCTCATGTTGTATCTAAGCAGAAATATTTTGTTTGATCATATAATAAAATAACAAATCTGAAATGTTCTGCAAATTATCTAAAAGTGATAATCAGGATTGAGTATCTAATTAACCTTTCTCCATTTCTGTGCAGTTTGTTGAAGAGCATAGATTTAAAAATGTTACTTTAATGTGTTATGATTCTAAAAATCTTACTCTTATTCTTTATTATATTCAAACATTTTAGTTTAAAACACATTGTTTTTTGCTTACTTGTTACTTATCTTTTTATGTAAAGTAAGGTAAATATAATTTTAAAGTAACATTAATTTGGATGATATTTAATTTAAAATAAAGTTAAAATTCTTCCATGACATAAACAGTTGTTATTTAACCCACTTACTTGTAATTTACCATAGTTACTGTAATATTTATTCTTAATACACTTAAAATTGAAAAATTCTATCAAACAATTCTAGTCCTGGGAAAATATCAGTATTGATTTTTTGTAAAATTAGAACAGGAGTGTGTTGCTTGTTTACTGGCTTAAATTCTTAGCAGACACTGTTAATAAGCAAGCATCTTGAGCAGTTTTTTCTGATAGACAAGTCTGGCTGATATCTGCTGATTTGCTTTTGTCATGCTCTCACTCTTGAAGGATAAAATTAGTCCTTCTGGCCTACCATGAAAGTGGAGTAGAATTTCACATGTTAATAGCTTTCAAGTGATAGCACAGCCAGAAGGGATAGTTTTCCCTGCAGTAACGGTAAGGACAATTAGTAATTAGTAACCTGAACCAGTTTTGAAAGCTCTATAAACTCTATTCAAGGGCTTAGTATTTGCTTGTTTGATTGCATTCTTCAGTAATAATAATCTAGTGCCATAGGTGCCCATGGATTGTTTGGTGCTCCATAACTCTTCATTTAGATAACTTTCTGGTAACAGCATCTTCCAGTGGTGACAAAATAGTTGTTTCAAGTTGCAAATGTAAGCCTGTTCCACTTTTGGAGCTTGCTGAAGGGGTAAGTCGTTTTTGTTGTTTGTTTTTTAACTTTTCATTTAGAATCTTAGTTCTACTTGTGTGGTAGTTGCTTATTTACTATGGTACTTGCAACTGAAGATGAAGGTGTTTAAAAAACATTATTTTTAGTTTAAGCTCAAAATAATACAGTAACACTTAAAGGTGAAGTGTATATGTGCTTACTGAAATGTATTTAGGTAAGATAATATTGGGGCTTATAGGAGCAATTGACGTGGATTTCATTAATTAGGCACGTGCTTTCTCCATTTTTCCTGTGTAGGTAGGATCTTGTTGATATCTGGCTTAGGACTGTGTCCCACCCAGGTCACTAAGTTGACCCAACCACGGGAATGCTAATGATGTAACTACTCTTAGTGACCTTGGGTTGAGGACCATCAGCAAAAAACTCACCTCTGATGGTACTCTGTTTCAGATTCAGTCCTCTTAGGACTGAGGGGCCTGCCTGAGCCTCCCTCAAGCTCTCCTTGAATGGATAGCTTTGCCAAAATGAGCTTTAGTCCTATGGCTCCTGAAATGAAACTCTTATTACATATTGTTTCCTTTTCCTTTTGTTTTATAAGTTAATCCCCCTGATTCAGAATAATATCAGCTTCCTCATTTTCATTCATAAGCACTCCTTAAAACCTGTTTCCGTTTAAAATAATGTAAAATTTTAAAAAAGGTATAAGTAGTTGGTAATTTGTTTTTTTTAAAGTTTGATTGTTTTCATAGCAGACCCTAAATCATTACTGCATGCTGTATACATGTATTGAAATATCAGTTTATATAAAAACAGTTATATAAAAACATATATAACATGGCAGTGATCAGAGCAGGTAAGTTGGCATATCCATCACCTCAGATTTTTTTTTTGTGTTGGGAACATTAAAAAGTCTCTGCTAGCTATTTTGAAATATACAATTAATTGTGTTCAACCTTAGTTACTCTGCTGTGCTATGGAATGTTAGTATTTTATCAATCCTCTCCTACAGGTATCTGGTGGGATTGGCCTGAACTTCAGTTCCAACCTACAGTTGAAGGCTCGGGCAGAGAGCATGTCTGCTAAGGGTAGAAATGGAGTTTGAGGTCCTCTGCCTATTCAAATAGAATCACATTATGTCCCATTGTCTTAATAGAGATACCTATTAAAAGACCATGAAATTTTACAGGACACCTGTAAAATCGCTCAATTTAAGTTTTTATAGGTGTCCTACCTATGGGATGATGAGACATAATGGGTTACGTAAAAATGAGGGAGAGAATGTCCCTGGTCAGTCAGCAGACTACAGTCTTCAAGAGCAGGTAAAAATCGTGTTCAGATCTTTGGATTCTATCAAAGGTGGTACACATGCATACATGTGTACATATATGCACTTTCATGTATTATGCCTTAGAATCAGTTAATCAGAGTTTCGGATCTATTTTTTTTTCCTAAGCATAAACTTAACAGATGCTATTTACAAGTGTGACACAGTTCTAAGGATTTTGTGAATATTTTTAAAGTTGTTCCTGTAATTCTTAGCCCTCTTTCCCATGTTTAAAAAAATCACATAATGCAGGTAGATAAAAGTAAGATCATTACATCTAATTTTGAAACTACTTAATGTTTTATAGGTAAATTGATTCTGTAGTCTTCCTTAGAGATTTCTTGTAAAGTATTAGTGTGTTGATAACTTCTTTGTGTGTGTGTGTGTGTGTGAGAGAGAGATCCAAGTCCTGTTACTCATGTATGATTTGGAATCTTAATTTTTTATGCTTAGGAAGAGTAAGATTTAATTCTACTCATTTAAAAAATTACTTTTAGAATAGAGCCTTAAGTTAGTGGGTTTTTTCTTATATTTTACCTCTTTGAAGTAGACAGATGTTATTAATAATAATATAATGGATATAATAAGCTACTAAATAATCTAGAGCTTTGATCAGCTCTTATTTTTAGATTTTAAACTGTGTCTGTTGTTGCCTTGTGTCTCGAGGGTACAGGATTCTTGTGATAACCATGCAAGTTCTATTAATTATTTAAGTTCATTTATTACATTAATAATATATTAACATAGAAAGATCCTCTCATAACAGGGTAAGCCAACTATAAGTATAGGTTTTGGTAACATGATTGAAACTTGGGCTCCTTACAGTGAGATATGCTAGGACTCAGGGCAAGTATCTTGACCTGTTTACAAAACTCTCCATTTGTAATTTGTTTTGTAATCTAAACTAGAAAATTCTTTATAAGCCCCACTCTACCATTTTCTGGTCTAGGGATTGATTCTAATTTAAGATATTCTGTGTGGGCAGGAGAACAGTATTTATCAAGGAGAAATATTAAGGACAAGGAAGCCCTGATGGTAGGCCCAGACTTCTTGTTTCCTAAGCTTTCCCTTTCATCACTCTTCAATGGCGATACCTAATCTGATTTCCTTGAAGTCTTCCTGAAATCCTTGCAAGCCGTTAAATCATATGAAAGATGATAAGAGGAGAATCCTTAGTATAGTATACTGTTAGCATAGAATTCAGTAGAATTCATATTTATTATGTGCTGCATGGGACTTGATAGCTCTGGGGTCTGTTAAATTAACTTTTTTTTTTTTTTTTAAACAGCAAAAGCAGACATGTGTTGATTTAAATTCCACATCTATGTATTTGGTTAGTGGAGGCCTAAATAGCACTGTTAATATTTGGGATTTAAAATCAAAAAGACTTCATCGATCTCTTAAGGTAAGTAAATTTCTTTTAAAATCTTTGCAGAAGGGGTATCTCACAATGTGTTTTAGAGTAATTACCAAACTTTTCTAATTTTGAGCTTTTATGATGAAACTAAGATGCTTCAGATTGAAGTGAGATTTCATAGAGGAAATAAAGGTGCTGTTTAGCTAAAACCTTTGTCCTCTTTCCTCTGTGTCCATTGTTAGGGCAAATTGCCAGGGTTGAAACATTTTTCTTATTTTTCTACTTAGTTCTCTTCTTTGAACTTTCTGAAATGTGGTTTGTTGTCATAGTGATATTTTTTTTTAAGGCACTTTGGAAAAATGAGAGTAGTTCTGGGATGATAGTAATCAATTCAGCCACCAGCATTGGGGATTTGGCTTCTTAGTTCTGTAGTATATTTGGTTGCTGCTGTTTGTGTTATTTTTTGCATGTATATTTGTAACTTGGCCATGAAATACTTCCCAAAATATTTTGCCATTTCAAATTATTTCTTTAGTCACCTTTTTGCAGTTTCAGAAATTAAAAGTTATTAATCTCAATAAAGTGTGGTTATGATGATTTTTTGGAATGATACTTTTCACCATTTTGTCTTGTTGCTCTTTAGTAGTTGATCTTTAAAGTTATTTTTAATTTTTGTCTTTTAAAAAAGTTTTATTGTGAAAAATTTTAAATGAATTTATGCACACACGTATGTACACACACAGAAAGAACTTCCTTTAACCTATCACCCGTGTATTTATTTGTCATCTGACATCAACTCTTACCCAAGAGTGTTTCATCTTTACCCTCACCAACTCACTCATCCTTCTTCCTCCAGGTTATTTTGAACCAAATACCAGTCATCAGTTTGGTATATGTTTTAATGTCATTGGATTTCTCTTAGCTAAGTTGAAGTATAATCTTATAATTGCTGTTTAAATGCTGCAGTTATTTTAGATGTAGTTAAACTTTTAAAAATCTTCACTTGAAAATCTTTGCTGTGGAAAAGATGGCTAACTGAAAAGAATAGTTAACTTTTATTAATTATTTGATATGCCATCCACTGTGCTTACAGATGTTTATTCTGTGTGTCTCAGTAACTGCAAAGCAATCTGGGTGTGGTGGCACACATCTGTAATCCCACTGACTCAGGAGGCTGAGGCAGGAAGATCACAAGTTCAAAGCCAGCTTTAGCAGCTTAGGGAGACCCTGTCTCAAAATTAAACAAAAAGGGCTGGGGATGTAGCTGTGTGATTAAGTACCCCTGGGTTCAATCCTCGGTATCAAACCAAGCAAAAAAATCTGCAAAGCAAATAGTGTTTCTTCTGTGTCCAGATGGAAAAATTGAGAGAAGTTGAAAAACTTGTTCTCTGCTAAGTAGCTAGCAGTAGCAAAGATGCTGCTAGCAAAGGCAGATACTAGTATTCATTGCTTAGTCTTTTAAATTATGAAGTATTTGAATTAAAACTACTTAGAGGGATGTGCCTTCTTTGACTATAATTACAAAGTTGGAAAGATATTAAAGTTTGTGGCCAATTTTGTCACATCATAGCTTTTTAGGAACTTTACTTTATCCCAGCATAGCAAATTTCTACTCATTTTCCTTCCTCAGCTTTCCCATTTACTCCAAATAACCTTTTCATTTCTTACTGTTTAAAATTCTTAGAGCTCTTTGTTCCCTCATTCATTAAGAAGTATTTGAATGACCAGTGGTGATAGTGGGGAATCTTATCTTTACTGTTTGGATCCCTTATCTACTGTCCCTTTCCTGGTGGTATATCAATTTCTGACACTTCGTTAGTGCTTCGTAAATGTTTACTGAATGACCCCCACCCTCCCCGCAGTTGAGATTAGGAAGATACTTGCCTCTTGACAGAATCTTACAAATTGTATTGGGTCCCATGTTCTTAATTCCCCAAATGGGAACCGTGTACAAAATGTTAGTTATTCCTTTTTTTCTTCTCCTCAGACATTTGTTTCTGCCTTAGGAAATTGTTTCTTTAATTTAGAAAAATAATAAAATGTAAATTTCTGAAAGTACTTTAAGTATCATTTGAAAAATTATAGTGGGATGTCATAGCTACTCTTGATACGACATTATTTATTAGGTACCACACTTAGTTTATCTAAAGATATGGCACCAAACTGTTTAAAAACCAACCCTGATTGCTTTTCCATGTTTCTGTTAGACATCATTAATTTGATATTGGGAAATAGTCCTTGTTTGTTTAAAACCCACCATTTTTATTTCCTCAACATGGATTCATTTGGATTTAAGAGGGTGTCTGGTGTAGAGGGAGGAATATAGGCTTTGGAGTTTGATCTGGAATTGAATCCTGGCACTGTCATTTAGCAGTTATATGAGCTTACATGGATTTATTTTTTCTGAAATTTTTTATAAGGAGTTGAGTTAGTGTACAATCATAAATGTATGTGAAGTAACAATATGATAGGCATATGTTCTTAAACCAGAATTACCCCCATATCCCAGTCTCTTACTGCTTCTATATTTCACCACTACAAGTGATATAAATGTTTAGATTGTGAATTTTCTAGAATTAAAGGATTGCATAAGTATTATTGGATTCTCAGGGGGGTAAAGAGCTTGCTACATTGTTGATTGTCTTCCTAGATCCCACCGTTTCCTTCCTTCTCTCCTCTCCCACCTGCCCCCCCACCCAATGTATGGTTGTCCTAGATTATTACATGGATTTTTAAACCTTGCCTTTTGGGATTCTCTAAAGATTAAATAATAATATATAAAGCTCTCAGCACTGGTAGGTACTCATCAAATGTAAGCAGCTGCTGTGTAATCTCTCAGAATGTGCCTTGCTATTTGTGTTTTCCTGGCTTCCATTTCCAATGTCTGGTTTCTTTCCTCTTTCCCTGACTTGTCTCTTGTCCTTTGTATTCTTTGTGTGTGTGTGTGCTGGGCAGGGGGTGGTACTGGGAATTGAACCCGGGGTGCTCTACCACTCTTCTGTATATGCCCAGTCTGTTTAATTTTTGTTTTGAGATAGGGTCTCAGTAAACTTGCTCATGCTGGCCTTGAGTTTGTGGTCCTCTTGCCTTGGCCTCCTGAATAGCTGGGATTGCAGGTGTGTGCCATCACACTAGGTACTCTTGTCTTTTCATTAAGTTTGAACTCAATCAGTTCACAGTAACACTTTGTTCTTTCCCTCTGACTTTTGGCTGTGGTAGTAACCATACAGTACAGCATAAAATAAAGTTGATAAGATAGATTTTAAGTTAGCATTTGCTCTGTCATTGACATGTTAAGGTAAATGTTTCATACTCTCAGTTGAATGGGAATATCCTTAAGGGCAAACACAATCCTAAACATCAACTTGCAACAAATGCTGTTTGTTGGTGAGAGTGAATTTTTTAAGGTAGACATTTAACATATTACCTTTCCATACTGTTATTTGCTTCAGAGTGCTAAGACCATTTATGTTTATGAAAACTAAATCTTGTTTCCTGAGAAGACTTGGTGTTGATTATATAGTTTCTTACACATCTGAGTCCTTTTTTTTTTTTTTAAGAGAAAGAGGGATACTGAGAGAGAGGGAGAGACAGAGAATTTTATTTAGTTTTTCAGGTGGCTTTGGTTGCTCCCACACTGTGTTGTGTATGTGGTGCTGGGGTTCAACCCTCATACTTGTGCATGCCAGGCAAGCGCCGTAGCCACTGAGTCACCTCTGCTGCACACCGAGTCCTTTTTTAAGTTAGTTGAGGAAAATGTTAAAACAGTGTTCTGAGGAACATAATATTTGGTGTTTCCAGGCTATGCAGATGGGCTGTTTGAAAGGTTTGGAGCACTGTGCTTACTTGGACTTCTCTCTTTCAGGATCATAAAGATGAGGTAACTTGTGTGACATACAATTGGAACGATTGCTACATTGCTTCTGGATCTCTCAGTGGTGAAATTATTTTGTACAGTGTAACCACTAATATATCAAGTGCTCCTTTTGGCCATGGTAGTAACCAGGTACAGTATGGCTTAAAATAAAGTTGAGAAGGTAGATTTTAAGTTATTTTACATAGGATAATGAATTTATGTTTAAAACATCTCTATATATCTTAAAGTTGCTTAAAACTTTCTAGTTTTTTTTTTAAGAGAGAAAGAGAAAGAATCAATTTTATTTAGTTTTGCATGTGGCTTTCGTTGTTCCAACACTTTGTTGTGTATGTGGTGCTGGGGTTTAAACTGGTGTCCTTGCACATGCCGGGCGAGTGCCAAGTGCCATAACTGCCAAGCTACTGCTCCAGCCCCTCTAGTTAGTTTTTGGGTTTATTTTTGGTTTTTGGTCTTTTTTTTTTTTTTTTTTTTTTTTTTTTTTTTTTTTTTTTTTTTTTAGGGACAGTGAGAGAGAAAGAATCAATTTTATATGGTTTTTCATGTGGTTTTCGTTGCTCCAACACTTCCGTTGTATGCATGGTGCTGGAATTCGAACCTGGGTCTTCGTGCAAGCCAGGCAAGCACCATAACCACTGAGCTCCAGCCCTCTAGTTAGTTTTTGATGGTGGAGTTTAAAAATATTAAAATTATTTAGTACATACTAGATTACAGTCCTTCCACAAATTTGATTATGTAATTAAATGGTTGCATGCTCCTAGAATATAACTATATTCAACAAAATTCAGCTAGTTGGATATTAATTTTCCTATGGAATTTCTGTTTTAGAAGTATTATATACTTCAGACTGTCAGCTACAAGACAGATACTTATGTTCATAAATGTTCTAAATGTGTTAGTTTTTCATTGCTGTGACCAAAATATCTGACAAGAACAACTTAGAAGAGGAAAAGTTTATTTTGGCTCACAGTTTGAGAGGTTTCAGTCCTACTCAGCTGACTGCATTGCTGTGGCCCTAGTTGAGGCAGAACATCATGGCAGAAGGACTTGATGGAGGAACGTGGTTCAGCTCATGGCTGCCAGGAAGCAGAGAGAGAGTAAGAGATAGGGGACAAAAGCAAGCCAGTGAATCAGGTATAAAATATAATTACTAAGGCCATGCTTAAGTCACCACTAAGTCACCACTTAGTAATCCGTTCAAATTTTTAATCCTTCAAATGGATTAATTAACTGATTGGGTTACAGCACTCATAATCTGATCCTTTCATGCCTGAATGGTAATGCAGTGGACATCAGTGGATATCTCTCATCCAAAACATGACAGTGAACTTGGGATAATTGTGTGTAGGCAGACGGTAATGGAGTTTTGTATTTTTATTTATAATGTGTTAAATAATCAAAACATTTATTTGTTTAAAGTTAATACAAGGGCTGGTGCAGTGGCTCAGCGGTTGTGGCACTTGCCTGGCATGTGCGAGTACGTGAGTTCAAACCCCAGCACCACATACACAATCACATACACAATGAAGTCTCAGAGCAATGAAGGCCGCATGAAAAACTAAATAAAATTGATTCTGTCTTTCTCTCTCTCACTGTTCCTCTCTCTTAAAAAAATAAAGTTCATACAAGAAGATTTAAACATTTGGACAAAAGAAAAATTAGTAAATATTTTCCCTTATAAAATTTTTCTTAAAAGTATAAGAAGTTCCTTAAGAAATCTTGCTATCAGCTAACTTCCCATGAAATTCTCTACAGATATTTCCCATAAGATGCATCTTTGTTTAAGCCTTGCCAATTGTAAGCCCTGGTTACAAGTATTATCAGATAAAATGATCTTCACTGTCAGAAAGCAGTTTTTTAAAAACATTTAAATAATATTTGATGTTTAAGGAAAATTTATTAGACATTAAAATTGTATAGGAAAAAGTTTGTTTTGGCATCAGGGATTGAACCCAGCCAGGGGTGCTTAACCACTGAACTACATCGCCTGCCCTTTTTTATTTTTTATTTTGAGACAGAGTCTTGCTAAGTTGCTTAGGATCTAAGTTGCTGAGGCTGGCCTTGAACCTGTGATCCTCCTTCCTCAGCCTCCTGAGCCACTGGGATTACTGTCATGTGCCACTGTACCCGGCAGGAATAAGATTTTTCAAGTTTCATATGTATTAGGATAAATGAAATAGATACAAACATAAATGGTATTATGAAGTATTTATATACAACGATCTTGTGATTTAGAATAGGTGAAAGAAAACTATCTGAGAATAAAATTGGGAAAACTGAAGGAGGAAGGATTTCAGCTGGGTTAAGGCATAATTTTTGTTTTTACTATGGCAATGTAATCTGGCCTCTTGGCAGATTTTTGATGCTGACTTACATTAGGGGTAGCCCTTCACAAGTCCACATTATAGTTGGAACCATGGCTTGTTTCTTTGTTGTTATTTTGTTGCCCAACTTCATGCCTTATATGGAAAAGATGTTTGATAAAGTATGTGAATGTACAAATACATTTAGAGATAGAAAAGGTTTAATAGCCTAATAAAGAACTTTGGAAAAGAGATATTTTAAATGGAGAGAATAAAGCCTAGGAGAAAGGAAAGTACATGGGTTTTTATGTAGGACTGGTATGGGAAAAGATTAGTATTGATGTAAGACTTTGAATGCCACACACAAGATTTGGCGTCTGTTTTCAGTGCATTTAGGGATATTAATCAGTTTCTAATTGAAAGTCAGAATTAAAGAATAGTTGAGCTGAAAAGAAGACTTTAAAAATATTTTTACTTTCACGGACATGTTTCTTATAATGTATTAATATTGCCATAAAAACAAATTATATTTTGTTTTTGTGTTTCCTTTTTTGTATATATTTTGATAATAAAGAAAAAGTCCAAATTTAAAGACTTTGAAATTATTGTGAAAAAAATTAATATCCAGTGATCAAATGTCATAGGAATTAGAATAATTTTTCTTTCTTCTTGTATGTTAAGAAGCATGAGAGATTTTTATAAAATGTGGATTGGCTTTTGAGTAGCATAAAATTAGATCAGATATTATCATATATACTCTTACAGTTCAGTTTTTAATCGTGTATTCCTGTTTTATGTAATAAAGTGTACATCTTGAGTGTACAGCTTTATTAATTTTATGTTTATGTAAGCTGGTATAACAGGTAACAAAATCAAGATACAGACTGTTTCTAGCACACCAAAGGACTCCCTCTTATGTTTCTCACTCACCACATCATATTTCGTAAAAGAAATTCTGTGTGCCTGGTTTCTTTTAGTCATCATGTTTGCTTTGTTGCATGAATTAGTAGTTCACACTATTTTAGCACTGTTTAGAATTTCTTTACATGAATGGCTCCTTACTTATTTATCCATTGCATGGTTGATGAGCATATGAGTTGCTTCCAGTTTTTGCTGTTATCAAAAAGTTACTGTTGATATTCTTGTACAAGTCGTATTTTAGACATATGTCTTCATTTTTCTTGAGTAAATACCTGGGAGTAGAACTGTTGGGTTTCAGAATATGCATATAATTTTATTTTATGAAAAATGCCAATAAGTTTTCTAAAGAGCTTGTACAATTTTGTACTTCTACCAGCAGTGCATATGAGATTTAGTTGCCCAACATTTTTGTTAATACATTGTGTTGTCTCTTAATTTTTGCCACTTTGATGGTTGTGTGGTGGTATCTAATGTGGCTTTGATTTGTATTTCTCTCTGTTGAGTGATATTGTACTCATTTTCATGTACATTCCTTTGTAAAGTGACTGTTGAAGACTTGTCCATTTTTGCATTGGATTATCTGTGTTTTTATGCATTTATTTTTTTTTACATATTCCAGATGGAGTGAATTTTTAGATATAACTGTTGCATCTACTCTGAGTCATGGTTTACTTTTTTTATTGGCTCATACTAATCATACAGAGTGGTGACTTTGATTGTGGCATATTCATACATGCGTGTAACATAATTTGATCAATTTCATGCCCTAGTACTTCCCCTTACCCTCCTCTCCTTCCCACGTGTCCTATTCCTGACCCCAGTGATCCCTTCTACTATCATGACATCCTTTTTCTTTCTTTTTTGCCTCTAGCTTCCACATATGAGAGAAGACATATAGCACTTGGTTTTCCTTCTGAATCTGGCTTATTTTGCTTAACATAATGTTTTACAGGTCCATCCATTTTCCTTTAAGTGACATATTTTCTTTATGGCTGAATAAAGCTTCATTGTGTACATATACCACATTTTCTTTATCTGTTCATCTGTTGGCAGACACCTAAGCTGGTTCTGTAATTTGGCTATTGTGAATTGTACTGTGATAAATATGGGTATGCCTGTATCTCTAAAGTATGCTGACTTTAATTCTTTTGGATACGTACAGAGGAATGGGATAGCTAGATTGTGTGGTGGTTCGGTGTTTAGTTTTTTTAGAAACTTCCATAGCAATTTCCATAGTGGCTGAACTAACTTACATTCCCAGCAACAGTGTTCATTTTCCTTCTGTATCATTGAGAGCATTTATTGTTATTTGTGTTCTTGATGCTTGTCACTCTGACTGGAGTGAGGTAGAATCTCAATGTAGTTTGGATTTACATTTCCCTGATGGCAAAGGAAGTGGAACTTTTTCATATGGTTAATTATTGGCCATTTGTATTTCTTCTTTTGTAAAGTGCTTAGTTCATTTGTCCATTTAGTGAATGGGAGTTTTTTTCTTTTAAATTTTTTTAAGTTCTTTATATATTCTGTATTTTCATCATTTGTTGAAAAGAGTAGCTTGTAAAGTTTTTCTACAATTCTGTGGGCTGTCTCTTCATTCTGCTTGCTTTGCTGTGCAGAAGCTTTTTAAGTTGATGACATTCTTTTTATTGATTGTTCGTTTTATTTCTTGAGCTACAGGAGTTATATTCAGGAAGTTGTTGCCTGTGTTTGTATTTTGAAGTGTTGACCCTACATTTTCTTCCAGCAGTTGCAAAGTTTCTGGTCTTATACCTAGACATTTCATCTATCTTGAGTGGACTTTTGTGTAGGGTGAGAGGGTTGTAATTTCATTCTTTTACATATGGAAATCCAGTTTTCCAGCACCATTTGTTTAAAAAGACTTTCTTTTCCAGTGTGTTTTTGGCACCTTTGTCAAGACTTGGCTGACTGTAGCTTTGTGGGTTTGTCTCTGCGTCTTCTAGTGCTTTCCATTGATCTGTATGTGTTTATTCCAGTACCATGCTGTTTTTGTTACTGTGGCTCTGTATCATTTGAAATCAGGTATTGTGTTACCTCCAGTATTGGTCATTTTACTCAAGATTGTTTTGGCTATTCTAGGTATTTTATTTCTTCTTATAAGTTATAGGATTGGGTTTTTTCTAGTTCTGTGAAGAATGTCATTGGAATTTTGATGGGGATTGCATTGAATCAGTAGATCGCCTTCGGTGATGTGGCCATTTTAATATTCTTCCTATTTATGAACACAAATGGTCTTTCTGTCATCATGTGTCTTCAGTTTCTTCTGACTGTGGCTTACCTTTTTACTCTCATAGTATCACATACCCCCCGCCCCGCCCCATGGACAGAAGTTCTTAAATTTAATGAAGTTGAGTCTAGTTTATCATTTTTGCCTTTTATGGTAGTTGTTTTTTGTATTTTCTTGAAGAGAATCTTACCACTTTTGGAAGACACTATGAGGTAGGACCTTTAAGAGGGGATTAAGTTATGAAGATTCTGACCTTATGAGGGGATTAATTCTATTATCAGGAGAGTGACTTCCTGTTAAAAGAATGAGTTTTCCCTCTCCTTCTCTCCCTCGCTGTCCCTCTGCCACCTCTTGCACATTCTCTTGCCCTTCTACCATAGGATGATAGAGCAAAAAGGCTCTCACCTGATGCTAGCCCTTTGACCTTAAACTTCCCAGTCTCCAGGACTGTGAAAAATAAATTTCTTTGCTTTATAAATTATCTAATCTCTGATATTCTATTATAGTAGCACAAAATAGACTCGGGTACTATCCTTTGTTTTCTTATAGAAGCTTTGTTGTTTTAGCTTTCTTATTTATGTCTGTTATGATCCATTTCAGATTGTATATGGTGTGAGATAGGGTTCTATTTTCCATACATATCTAATTGCATCATAATTATTTATTGCAAAGACTGACTTATCACCACTGAAATACTGTAATTATTTCTTCCAAAACTAGTAGTTGTGAATGTTGGTTTCTAGACATTCTATTTTGTTCTGTTGATATAGTTGACTCTTACTAATCTAGAATTATATTGTTTTGGTTATTGTAGCTCTATGGTAAATGTTGATACTTCTGACTTCATCTTAATTATCTCTAAGTCCTTTGCATTTCTGTCTGAATTTTAGAATGAGTATATATGTTTCTATTAAAAAAAAACATGTTTGAATTTTGATTGGGATTCTACTGGGTCTGTGGACCAATTTAGGAAGAACTATCTTATTGTGGAAGTCTTAGATTTATTACTGTGTATTTAATTTTTTTATGGTATAGCTTAGTTGTAGTTTTTACTATTAAATTTTATTTTCTACTTCTTTGTGGCTGAAATACAGAAATGCAGTTAGTATTTGTATATTGCGCTTTTATCTAGGTAGTAGTTTGACATTTTGATTATTTTGAAAGAATTTCTGATTTTTTTTTTTACATTTTGCAGTGTATATACTATCTTGTCTCCTGTAAATAACAACTATTTTCTTACCTTCCCAATTTTATTTTCTTTTTCACATTGAGTAGGATTTCCAATACAGTGTTGAATAGACTTGGTGCTAGTGGATGTCTTTGTTTTGTTACCAAATTCAGGAAGAAGTATTCACTTTTCACTACCAAGCGTGATTTGGATTTTAAAGTTTCTTTGTAGGTTTATCTTCTATCTTACTAGGGTGGTGTATATTGTTCTTGGCTTATGTGGGCAAAGTTTACTGTTTATGTTGGAAATTTTAAATCATTGAACTCAAATCATTCACTATCTTTTTATTTCTGTAGCCTATGAATATATTAGATAAAACATTATCTTTCTTTTTCTAGAACTTTTATTCTGCTTACTCTTGCCTTTTAGAATGTACTAAGAAACACTTTAGGTGTTATTTTTTGTTCTTTTTACTACCTTTTACATTTAAATGAAATGATTAAATTTAAACAACTCTGCACATGACTTTTCATTGATTTTTATAATTTGGTGTTTTGAGTGATGGTTAAGTTGCAAGCGCTAAGTGCTGGAAAGATGGCTTTGAATAAGACATGGTTGCATTTTAGTAGTAGCAGTAAACAAGTAAGTAGACAGCCAGATAACACAAGCATTATGAAAACGGTAAATTGCAGAATTCTAAGGGAACCTGACCCATTTGGGAAGAAGGCAGTGAAAACATTTTTAAAGAAATGTCTCAGTGGCAGCCTGAGGGAGGTCCAAGTTATTTAGACCTGGAGTGGGAAAGGGAATGGGGTAAGTGGTAAGAGGATTTGGAAACCACTTTACAGCAAGATTATCACTGCATAGAATACTTAACATCATTTTCTGTTATCATTGATTTATATTAGAATTTTCTATTTTGTTTGCTACTAGTTTGTGGGGAGTATACTATTCTCATTTTACAGTTGAGAAAATATTCCAGGACTTTCAGATCACATAACTCCTGCTTTTAATATTAAAAAGTTTTTTGGTGCATACTCTACAGAATAGTGGGTTTCATTGTGGCATATTTGTGTATGCATATAACCGAATTTGATCAGTGTCACTCCCCAGTACCTCTTACCCTCCCTCTCTTTACCCACTTGTTCCCCTTCTTTTGTACTAACGGTCTCCCTTCTACATTCATAATGTTCCTTTTCTTTTTCCTTCCCCTAGCTTCCACACGTGAGAGAAAACATGTGAAACTTGTCTTTCTGAATCTGGCTTATTTTGTAAACATGATGGTCTGCAGTTTCATCCACAGATCACATGATTCTGACTGTTTTGAAGAGCAGGTCTTCTGAGAGTGGTAGTGTTGTTTCTTTTTGGATCTTTTTGTAACTCAGGAACAGCTATAAATATGTAATGAATTTGAGAATCCAGATCTTCTGGAAACTTCGTACCAATCTCTTGTCACTTTGTGCAGGAGTCCAGTGTTTACTCTTAGCTCTTCTTTATATTAAATGTGTTTTGAAATTCTAGGTGATAGGCTACACTATTGTTGATTGTCAAAGAATTTTCATTGATTACATTGTATAGGAAAACCAAATTAAATTTATCTTCTATTTTAGGACAAGAGTAATGCTCAAAGTTTCTTTTGTCACAGGTAAGATGAGACAGAACTTGGATCTTCATGTTTGTGCTGCCTCCTGCTTGGGCACTATGCATTTCAGTAGGACTTTTTTTTTTTTTCCCTTGTTAAGCAGAATTTATTTTCTTATTTATTCACTTTTTATTTATTCTACAAGCATTTACTGTTTACTAGTAATAGATACTGTTCTTACTGTAGGAATAATAATTTAAGTTACCATCTCTAGGAATGAGGTAGGCTGAGATTAGTATCTGTTCTTCTACTTATGGGGAAGCTCCAAACCCTCTCAAGTCCTCATTTTTTTGTTGTTGTTGTTGGTGCACTGCAGTTTTGCATAGTGAAGGGATTCATTATTACACATTCATACTTGCACACAATATGATCATGTAACTTGAACCCGATCCTTACCCAGGATTTCCTCCTGCCTCACCCACTCCCAGGTGTCATATCTCCACTGAGTTCCCCCCATTATGGCTGTGAATGTATATATGCATATATAAAATATTTTTTTTTGCTTTTCTAGTTTTATATGGCTTCATGGGTAATATTTAGCTTCTTAGGGGAGTAAAGTATACCATATAGTATTTATAACCCTCTTTTTCCCTCCCCATTCTTCCCTCCTCCCTCCTCTCTCTCTACCCCCTCCAGCTTCTTTCATAATTACATTTCCCCCAGATTGTGGACCTTTTGGTACAGCTTTTCATGTTAGGTTACACATTTATTTAGACAGCACCAGGGGTAAAGCACTTAGCTAACTCAGAGAACTTGTACAAGTCACTTAACTTTCAAACCTCCTTTTAGTTATCCATCAAGTGAAATGATACACTTTTAACAGGTTTTTTAAAAATATTTAATGAAGTGTTGAAATTTATCACTGTGCCTAATAGTAAAAGATGAATGAGTGATAGCTGTTGTGAGCTTTTAATGAATAATTATATCAATTCATTAAAATAGCTTTTGTGAATTACTTCTCCAAACCTGTTTGAACATCTTTAAAGTGTGATGTATTCCCCCTAAAGCACTGCTAGTTTTCCAGTTATGGTTTGTAATCGTATTTGGTGTCTTATACTAACTTGAGAACATTAAAGATTGAAGAAGTTGAACTGGAGTATATTATTTTACCCTCTATCCCTGGGATGAATGGTAATATATTTTTTATTTCATTTCCTCTATTAAGCTACATTAAAACAATATATGGCCTGGAAAACAGGAGTTGGTCTCTTTATGTGTAAGGATGCAGTCTATGTTTTCTTAGTGAGGAAATTCACAGGCTTCATCATTCTTTATCCTTTTACATAATTGAAATGTTTGGAGTATTTTTAAAATTATTTTGTTTTCTATTAACAGTATAATTGTACCTTGTCTTTTGTTGACCAAAAGCATAGAATTACTACCTGAGTATTCATTTTATACTAAGATTTCAAATACATTAAATATCAATTTCTTAAATTTAAATGATGTTTATAAAAATCTTAAGTTTGTCAATAGTTGGCATTTTAAAATTCAAATACACGGTTGTACAGCCCAAACTTCTATATTGGTTGACTTTATTATAGATAGGATCTGAGTTATTGAAAAAAATAGGATATGTTCATGATTAAATTGAAATTTTTCATATTTTTGTTTCTATGTACAATCAAGGATTTGAAATCTTTAATTATCAAATTGTTTTTTTGGTAAAAGTGACAAATCTTTGCAGTCTCACTGAATCTACATCAGACTGAATTTCATATCAGAAATGAGATTGCCTGAATATATTTAGAATCCTCCTTTGAAATATCTGAGCTGAATTGAAGCTATTAGTTTTGTATGGATTGCAATGTCTTTCTATGAGGAAAGATGAACCTTGCTGCTTCTGCAGAAATGCTCATGCTGACAGACTTCTTAGACGATAATTGCATGTCAGTATTTGGCAGGTTCAGCAGCTTAGGCTTGCAGATATGTTAACCTGTGTTGCCTTTCTCAAACTGTTGCCTTTCCAAAGCAGTTAAAAAATGTATGTCTACTTTATTGACTCTTTGGATTAAAAAAAAAACACTAGATGTAACACATGAGATTTTATATATGTAACAATGTATGTTAGATCATTTCTATCAACTGAAATTTTTGCTTTTTTATGTATAGATAAGTTTCTTGAATAGAGTTTTGATAAATGTAAATAATTATTAATTACATTTTAAAAATAATGTTATTTTATCAATAGTAAATTTAGGGCTGGGGATATAGTTCAGTGGTAGAACACTTGCCTAGCATATGCAAGGCCCTGGATTCAATCCCCAGAACTGTGTAAAAAAAAAAAAGAAAAAAAATCTAATTATTTATTTGGTTGATTATTATGTTTATACCTGAATTATTTAGACCCAAAATATTGACTTACTACATAGCTTTATATCTAATAGTGTTCCTCTTTAAGCCCTTTAAGATATATGTACAACACACACACACACACACGCACACACACACAGAGTATAATTTATATTGGGATAAAAGTGTTTGTGTAATATGTCCTTGTTTCTCTTGATGTATTTTCTTAGCATTTGTATGTACTTGCCTAGCCGATATATTATGTTCTTGAATAATTTATAATTGACATGTGGACATAAAATAAATTGATATTTATATCTGGTTTTTGTTTTGTTTTTTGTAACAGGGATTTAACCAGTTACTTAACCACTGAGTCACATCCCCAGCCCTTTTCAAATTTTTTCTTTTAACATTTTATTAAGGAGTTGTGTTGTTGTACAATTCTATATGCATATGTAGTAACAATAGGATATGCCCCTGATCCTAATCTAGAATCACCACCACATCACCCACACCCCACTTTTAACTTTTTATTTTGAGATATGGTCTTATTAAGTTGCTTAGGACCTCACTGAGTTGCTGGGGCTGGCCTCAAGCTTGCGATCCTTATACCTTAGCCTCCCAAGTCACTGGGATTATAGGCATATTTCAATGTACCCAGCTATATCTGTTTTTTTTTCTTAAAAACTTGATTTTATTCCATTTTTTCTTCCAAACATTTTCTTTCTTTCTTTTTTTTTTTTTTAAAGAGAGAAGAGAAAGGGAAGGAGGGAAGGAAAGAGAGAAAGATAGTCAATTTTGGGTTTTCATCTGACTTTTTTGTTTGTTTGTTCTTCCTCCACGCGGTTGTGTATGTGGTGTTGGGGATTGAACCTAGATCCTGGTGCATGCCAGGTAAGTGCTCTACCACTGAGCCACCTCTCCAGCTCCTAAATTTTCTTTAATGGGGAAGTTATTTGTCTTCCTTCCATGGGTCATTCTCTTTAATCCTGGGTTTTTTTTTTTTTTTGCCTTTTTCTCATTAGTGTTTTGTCCCAGGAATGTTCATATTTGTTGTTATAACAAATTTTTAATGATTGTACATATTTTTATTGTTCAGTGTCAACAGTTTACCTAAACATTCCTCTGTTGTTCTACGTATTTTCCAAATTTTTATAATCACAGTTGGCACCATATGGTTAATATTGTTTCCATAAGTACATCTCTTCTGCTTTTGACTTTTCTTTCAGGATGCAAATTCTTTTTTTTTAATTCGTTAAATATGGTCTTACATTTAGGAGGGAATCATTATCAAACAATCAAGAATAAATGTATAATGACAGAGAAAGCCAAGGCTGATGCCATTCCACGGTTCCGCTGTTAAATCCTCATGTTAATTGGACTTCTCATGGAAGTCGAAGGTTCCCCTCTGAGTTGATTCCCCATACTCTCTTCCTCAGGTCTCCTTGATATCCTTCCTATCCCCCCCGCCACGTTCCCCAACATCTAGGCAAGGTTCCCCCTGATCGTGTAAAAATTCATACATATTAGGATGCAGATTCTTTTGATGTGATTCATTTTCTTTCCATGACGAGCTTAAGTGTGTTATTCTGTTATCTTTAGTCTCAAATGTCTGATAGTTTTTTTCCTCATAAGTCACATTTTCTCTATTGTATGTTTTTCCCTTTGAAGTCCACTAATTTTACTAGAATACATCTTGGTGCTAGTCATTCTGTGTTGCTATTCTTATGTACATAGTATGTTCATTTAATGTGTAGTTTCAAACCTTTCAGTTTTAGGAAAGTTTTCTTCGATTCTGGCTTTTGTATTTGTTCTTTTCTCTGTTTTGTTTTTATTTTCAGATATGTATGCTTATTTTCAGTTCTTTATCACTTTTTCCCAAGTTCTTTTAAGCTTATTCTTTTTTATTTTAAAATATTCATTTTCTCCTGTCTTTGGGGTATTCTCTGTTGTGTCTGTTCATTCTTATATTTCTTCTGAGTTAGCCTTCATTTTTGAAGAGAATTTAAAAATTCTAATACTTTTCCAAGTTTAGACATCTCATTTTGGAGTTTTCTCATTCTAAATGTTATTTTTAAGTGTCTCCTCTGGCAGGGAGGTGCTTTGGTGGATCAGTTTGGGGATTCACAAGGTCTAAACTGCTTTAGCCCTTCAGACCTTTTCACAGACCTGTATAGACCTGGTAACCCAATGGGTGTTCCTGTTTAGAGCTGAAATTTGCTGCTATGCTTTTTCTGTGAATCCCTTTTGGCTCTTTTGGGCTTTTATTTTCAGATCTGTTTTAGACTCCCTATCGTTTCCCTCTGCTTGCTTAGTGTTATAGACACTGGTACCATGAAGGACGTGGGGCTGTTAATTGACCCATTAGCATGATTTTTGGGGTTATCAGACTGTCTAGTTTTGTTGTAAATATCCATGGAATTTTAGTTCTGCCATCTAGTTTACTATCTGTCTGTTAAACACAGACATATGCATATATCCCCTCAAACACGTGATTCATTAGAACTCACAGACTCAACGTATAGTTATACAACTGTGATTTATTACAATGAAAAGATACAGCGCAAGATCAGTAAAGAGAAAATGCACGTGGGTAAAGTCCATAGGACACCAAGTGCAAGCTTCCAAGAGTACTCTCCTCTAGGACATGTAGGAGTGAAGGGAATGTGACCACAGAAAGCCTTGGTCTACTAGTGGCACACTAGAAACCAAATAGTCCAAGTCATTGAGAAGCAAGGCAGTGGTAGAGAAAGAGCCTTATTAGCATCATCTGCCTAGCTGGTGAGAGATGACTGTACTATCACTAGTGTCCTCAGGGCCATCTTTGCTAATACTTGGAAGAAAAGAGCTTATATAGGAAATTCAAGGAAGTGTATCTTTAGCCATAGATGGGTGGGCACCAGAGTAATCACTAATCCTACAGTGTTGCATTTTCTGATGTTGTCTGGCAGTAACCAGATGTTTCGGGTTGTGTAAATCTGAAGAAAGATTACTGTTTAGAAGGTCTTGTGACCAGTATTCATCTTGTTCCTTTTCCCTGGAATAACTTACTGTAGCTGTTAATGTCTTAATTTTCTAGAATTAAAAATGCTAGGCAAAGGAAAAGAAAACCAAAAGCAAGTTTGCAAAGGCTAGTTTGCAAAGGATATGTTAACCTAGTAGGTAGCTTCACTTTCTGTCCTCTGAATGGTCAGTAAATTGAATCTGCTGAAATAAACTGACAGTTGATAACAGAAGGAAAGATAAGGATGAAACCTGAGTACCCAATAACCAAGTAAGATTTAGAAGCTCATATACCTTTCTTCAAATGGAGAAGGAAGTGGGGGCTCTATGTACTTATGGTGGGAGTAAATGAGTTGCAGGGAGATGAATGAGTCCAAAGAATAGACAGTAGCCTGACACAGACTCTGTGGATTGAAGATGTCATGGGAAGATGAAAGCTGTGAACAAAGGCTGCCTGTCGGGTGACAGCCCCGAGTGGATGCACAGTCCGTCTAGCATGTGTAGTGATGACCTTTAGTTTCTTCACATTAATCTTCCCTGGTAAATGAGATTCCAGGCAGGGAGTCCAGGATGATTGTATTCCTTCTGGATGAACTCCCTTAGTCAGCAAGGGAACTTGGAGAAAGCCATTCCCTGTACTTTCAGAAAGAGGATCCAGTGACTGGTAGGAGGGGTTCAGGGTAAGTGTTGGGAGATTAGAGAATCCTGAGGCTGCGTCTCTAGTTCAAAGTACTGAGCATGTCAAGCCATGACATTTTCTAAGCATCAGCAGAGATAATGTGCTTAATTCTTCCCGCATAAAATTGCGACAACATGTATGAAGTGTTGTCTTCTAGGAAAGTCTTGTAGCAGGCTTTTATTGGAAGCTGGTTTCCTAAGAAGCCTTTTGACTACTTGTACATATCAACACCCCAGACTTCCAGAAGGAAAGCAGGTGACCATCCGTAAACCTTATCTGTTGCAGTTTAGGCATATGAGTCACTCCTATCAGAATGGTGGGAACCCTACCCAAATACAAGTTCTCAGATGCCAACCAAGGACCAGCCTTGAAAAACAGGACTTGCTAAAGAAGTCTCAGTCCTGCTTGTCTACACACACATGTATGTGGGGAAATTTAAGATGATTTTTTTTTAATTGCCACCATTGTAACCACTGTCTTCCCAGAATTCTCCAATTAAAATTTTTATCTTTAATCAGAAGAGAGAAATGTTCAGATTTCCGTTTTGAAGATGATATTGCTACAATACTTTGAAGGATGGCTAGTAAACCATTGAGAATGGAAGTGGTTTAACCATGCAGTAGCTCAGGTGACGGATGGTTAGTACTTTTGAAATAAGACATTGGGAATCGATGAAAGGGAGGAGGAGGAGTGAAAGGTTCTCTCTCCATATATATTTTTTTTATGTGTGTATGTGTATGTATATATATGTATTTATGCAATTTGTGTAGCAGACACTAAAGCTATAAGAAGATATGAATGTATCTTTCTTTGAAAAGGAAAAACTTTTCTAAGAATAGGAACAAAGTCATAAAGGGAGAAAAGTCTGATAAATATGAAAAAATTTGAAACCTGTGACTGAAAAAAAAATCAGTAAAACTAAAAGGAAATTGGGAAAATATTTACAATTATGGTAACAATTATAAATTAGTATTTTAAAAAAATCTTAACCCCATAAAAAATAGGTGAAGTAGATTCTTGGGCAGTTCACAAAAGGAGAAAGATAAATGGTCATTTTATTTTTCAACCAAGAACTTTTAAAGCATGAGCAACAAGTAATACAAATGATATATTAACAGTTTTAAGAAATGAAATACTTGGAAATTGGAAATAACTTAAATGTCCAACATTATATTATTGATATTAATTGATTTTGTAGTACTTTTTTCCCTTGAAAATAGTTTAATTTGTAACAGAAGAAGTGCTTAACAAGTTAAATACTGTGATACCAAAATGAATATTTTTGTCTAGGACCATTTTGATAATCTAAGGAGATGATGATTTATTCTTTTTAAAGAGAAAGGGACAGTGAGAAAGAGAGACTCAATTTCATCTTTTTTAGTTTTGTATGTGGCCTTCGTTGCTCCAACACTCCATCGTGTACTTGGTGCTGGGCTTTGAACTCGTGTACTCGGATATGCCAGGCAAGTGCTGTACTGCTGAGCCACTGCCCCAGCCCCAGAGATGATGATTTAATAGATGTAGAAATTTCAGAAATGACATCCTGTTAATATTATCAAAGGACCAAAGGATGGACATTTAGAGAAGTCAGTGTGCTTATCAATCTTTTTAAAAAATGTTTGTAGAAGCTAAGTATGGTGGTGCACACCTGTGATCTCAGCTACTCAGGAGTATGAGGCAGAAGCCAGCCTCGGCAACTTAACCAGACCCTGTCTCAAAATTTAAAAAAGGGATGGGGGAAAAAAAGAAAGAAACAAAACGTGTGCAGGAGGGCTGGGTACATAGCTCAGACTTTGTGCTTTGTGTTTGGCTAATAAGCTCAAAGCGTTGGGTTTGATATCCAGCACCATAAAGAAAGAAAAAAAGTGTAAAAGGTGTTTGAATGTGAAATATTATTATGTGTTCTTTTCCAATGTTCCCTTATACTTACTTGCTCATGATTTGTCTCTGACAGGGTCCTGTGTTTATGGTGAATGTTCTAACCTTGGTGGAATAATATAGGCAATCTATATATATTATAGCTTTCCCCTGAAAAGGGGGGATGAGGAAGCTGTATGATAATTCTATTATCAATAGAATTGATAATTCTATTAATTTATCTTAGAGTCACTTATATCCCCCTAAGTAATAGTATAGTTGTCACGGTCAAAATCCCTCACTCTTTAAATTAGAGAAGTCATAAACCCTATATGAAATGTATAGTTGACCATTATTTATAGTTTATATAAAATGTCTTTATGAATGCTTACAATTATGTAAAATTTATTATTTTTATAGTCTATTCGGCACTTGAAATACTCCTTGTTTAAGAAATCGCTACTGGGTAGCGTTTCAGATAATGGAATAGTAACTCTCTGGGACGTGAATAGTCAGAGTTCCTACCAAAACTTTGACAGTACGCATAAAGCTCCAGCTTCAGGCATCTGTTTTTCTCCTGTCAATGAATTGCTGTTTGTAACCATAGGCTTGGATAAAAGAATCATCCTCTATGACACTTCAAGTAAGAAGTAAGTGTGATGTGCTATATCTTAATTTAGTAGCAAATAGTTATCTCACTAACAAACATATTTGTGTCTCGTGTTGATGCTGGTTAATGTCCAGGGGAATCTAATGTTTTCACACTTGATATTCTTGTTCTTTTCATGCAGGAAAAAAAAAATGGATAGGAGTGTGGATATTATTTAGGGTACTTTTGGAATATAAAATTTGAGGGATAGTGTCTTAATGATTTCACATGTTAATTTTAGCATACTTTTTAAAAATATAAATACATATTTTTAAAGCATTATGATGAATTTGCTTTAAAATTAATTTCTAGTGCAAAGTTCCTAAACCATTGACATTGTGGACTGGATAATTCTTTGTTGTGGAGGGCTGTTCCAGGTATTATAGGATATTTAGCAGTGTACCTGGCCTCTACCTATTAAATCCCAGTAGCATTCCCAGAGTCATGACAGCCTAAACTTCTCCAGACATTACCAAGTATCCCTGGGAGATTATGACCCCCAGTTGAGTACATAATCTTCTAGCTATTTGGGCCCATCGTTCCTCTTTCTTCAGTTATAGGTATGCTCAATTAGCTAAAACACAAACGAAAAACAGCTGCAAGGGTGCTACAGTTGTATTCAAGATGCCTGATAGTATCTAAAGATGGTTTAGAATGTTAGTGTTACTGTTAGGGGAAGAAGGTCCCACTGTCAGGCCTTGTTATGATGCTGTGGGGTGTTTACTGTTACTTTTTACTGTTACTCTTCTCTTTTGAAATAATTTACTGAATTCTCTAGGAGTCATTAAGCCATTCTTCTCACTCCAGACACACCAGCACAGAGCTCAGCTTCAGTAGATCAGTATTCATATTTCTGTGTTAGCCTCTTGAGGAACAATCTACATGGACTCTGTTCCTTTCAGCATTTTGGTCAAGAGATGCACAACTGAGAACAAAATAGCAGCTGTTCCCTGTGAAAGGTCAGAGTCCTCTTGAGACCTAAGCAGTTGAGTGAATGGAGAGTGGTTATTTAGACCTTCATCAAGCCCTGAGGCTACAGGCCCTGTTTATGGAGTAGCACATAGGAATTGTGTCCCATTCATGCCAGAGTTATGATCACTCCAAGAAACACGTGCTGTTTCTGGAAGATGTAGATTGTACTTATTGGAAGTGAATAGAAAACTAGGATATAACATACAGCAATTCTTATATGTCATTTTATTAGAAATGTCTCTAAGATAAATTTAAAGATTCTACTTTAAACAGGTATTTGGGATATGTATGCTATTTACCCAATTCTAATCTGGTTAGTGAACTTTTATGTCATATAAGCTTATATACTTGCATAAATATATCTGTATAAACTTTGTTCCCTTTTCCAAAGGGTAGTGAAAACTCTGGTGGCTGATGCTCCTCTGACTGCAGTTGATTTCATGCCTGATGGAGCCACTCTAGCTATTGGATCTTCCCGTGGGAAAATATATCAGTACGATTTAAGGATGCTGAAATCACCAGTTAAAACCGTCAGTGCTCATAAGACATCTGTGCAGTGTATAGCATTTCAGTACTCCACTGCTCTTACAAAGGTGAAACATTCCCTTTTCAGCATTTTTTATTTTACTAAAAAATTCTAGCTCAGAATATGAAAATTTTATTTTTTTAATTAAAGACAGTATTATTATTGTTGCTTCATAATCATGTTTATATGATAGGATTTTAAATAATTTTGATAGACCTTTGAAACTTAGTTTTAAACTTATTTTGATACTTAATTTTTTTATATCTCTCTTTAAAAATATTTTAAAAGGCTTATTTGGTTCAGAGGAAAACTCAGATCTACCACCAAAATTAAGATATGTAAGAGAGGAAATTGTTTTTTAATCGAACGATTTATAAAATATTAACGTATAGTAGGAAACATTAGTAACCTGCTTTTAAATATTCCATTATATTTCAGTCAAGTTTAAATAAAGGCTGTTCAAATAAGGCCACAGCAGCAAATAAACGAGCCATTAATGTGAGCACTGCTGGGGGAGGAGTTCAGAGTTCTGGAATTGTCAGAGAAGCAACCGCCACTTGCATTGCCACAGTTCTCCCGCAACCCGTGGCAACAGCTGTGGGGAAAGCAACGGCTGCTGTTCAGGATAAAGCAGGTGAGTGGAGTGGTACTTGTATAATATTTGCATTGTTTTCTTCCCCAAATGTATTTAATTAGCATTTTCTTTAAGAGCCTAGGACTCAAATTTATATGAATATTTAGGTAAAATTATTAATAGATACCATTGAAGAAATGAGAAATTTAATTTTGGATATATGTTAAAAGTTCGTGAAAGGTACTTTAGTTATTCTGTTCATTTAAACTTCTGTTGTAAGAAATGCTGATTTTCTTAAAAATAGAATGATGCCAACTTAGAAATCATTCATCTTCAATGCACCTATAAAACTGGTGAATGTGAAACATTGATGCTATCATTACGATTTGACCTTGTAGTTAGAAAAAAATAATAAAAGCTATTAATGGCTTCTTTTATTTCATATTTCAGAATGAAAAATAAAGTACTGCATTGAATATTTTTAAGTGCTGAATAGTACCTGGCACATATTAAGCAGTACATTAGTGATTTGTTAAATAAAAATAAATGAGGATATTACAGTTTTTCAGTGATTTATTGTGATAATTTTTTTTAAAGAGAGAGGGACAACAATCAGCTTTTATTTATTTTTTAATCTGCACTTCATTTCTCCAAAACTTAGTTGTATACATGTTGCTTGGGTTTGAACCTGGGTCTTTGCACATGCCAGTCAAGCGCTTTAACTGCTGAGCCACCACTCCAGCCTTTATTCTGATAATGTTTGATGAAATAGTTTTGAAATAGAAATTCCTGTAGACTTTGTGAAGGTGGACTGTAATAAGCTTCACCATACTTAGAAAGGATTCCTTATTCACAGAAAGATCATATTACTGAAAACCTTTTTGTTTTCAATGTGAGAAGTTATGCTATACCACCAATTTGCAGCAGATAACTTCTAAAAGTCTAAATTGCATATCAGTATGTATTGAAATATCATGCTCAGTATAAATGTATTTATCCATGTATTTTTAAGTTTTCAAGACAAATGCTTTGGCAAAAATATTTGATGGTATCTTCTGAGGAGTTTACTATTTCCAAGTAGCAGCAAAACTTTAATTTTTTGACCTTGATAGTGTGGAATAGTTTTTCTAAAAATAATAACAGTCTTCATTATCCATTTCCTGTGAATGTCTGTATCACCCTTATAGAATAGTCACTGTATAGAGAAAAATAATTAGGTTCTTATTATATAAGGACGCTTGGAGATAAATGCCATTGTTATTTACCTAAAAGAAGTAGTTCGTTTTTGAAATATAACATTGAGTAATGTCTGCCAAGATGTTGGATTAACTGTGTTACAAAAATTGCCATTATTATGTATTATTAATTTGATTTATATTTTTAAAAATTCAAGTAAATTTCTCTTCTTTAAGCTCTCAAGTCTCATTTACGTACCCAGTTTTTTTTTTTTTAATATGTTTCGAGAGAGGGACAGTGTGAGAGAGAGAAAAAAAGAAAATTTTGTTTAGTTTTTCACGTGGCGTTTGTTGCTCCCAGATTTCGTTGTGTACGTGGTGCTGGGGTTGAACTCGCCTACTCACGCATGCCGGGCAAGCGCCACAACCGCAGAGCCACCGCTCCAGCCCCATGTACCTAGCTTTTAATAAGTAGTCTCTTGTTGAAGGTTGACAGAATTAATTAGGAAATGAAAGATTTGGGTCTGCTGTGTCACTGATTAATGATAACTTCAGGTAGATTCCCAAAGTTTCTGGTAAATTAGTGTTTGCTGTGTCCCCACAGTTAGAGATTTTTGTTCATTGACTTTATTTATTTTAACAAATAGGGACAGTGAGAGGGAAAGAAAGAATCCATTTTATTTAGTTTTTCATGTGGCCTTTGCTTCGTTGTGTATGTGGTACTGGGGTTCAAACCTGTGTCCTCCTGCATGCCAGGCAAGCGCCGTATCCACTGAGCCACCACTCCAGCTCCTGTTAACTTTATTTTGAAATAATTGGCAACTTACAGAAAAGATTTTCGAAATTACCCTTTAAGTAAATTCACCACTTTTTAAATTTTGCTACATTTGCTTGGTTATTCTTTCTATCAAAGTCTGTCGTTTCATTTGCTCTCTCCATATATTGAGATAATTTTTAACTTTTAGGATCTTTGTGAAAACTCCGAGGAAATGTATCACAAGTGTCTGGCTGATACCATTGTCATCATCACCATCAGTATTGTTTTAAACTTTGTGTAACATTAAAGTGTGAAAAAAATTCTTGTTCTACTGAAGGTATCCTGACTTAGATATTGAAAAGAACTTCTGGAGACTTGTTTCTGGTGCTCATTTTTTAGTAGGAAATAACTATTTAAGATGTGTAAAATAAGACTTTAGCACTATTTTTATATGATACCAAACTTGTATTTTTTAAAGTTCCAGAGACTGTTAAAGCTTAGTTTAACTCTTGGGGTAAACATTTTTGTAATGGTTGTGATATTCAAATGATTTGGTTATATTTCAACTTTCTAGCGGTAGCTATTAGAAAAGTTTATTCTTTTTGCTGGGCTTGGGCATTTTGGAATATACAGTAGTCCATTCTTTGTTTTCACCCAGGCTTTTCAGTTTTCATCTGAGAATGAGATGCCAAATAAAACACTTTGAAATGTAGTGCAGTAATATGTTACCAATTCCGAAAGTAGGTTTTTGTCCAAGTTCTTGAATTACAAGAGCTCATTCCTTAACTTAGAAATGAGCAGGAGGCTACTGAGCCTGCAGAGTTCCTCTAAGTCCCTGCAGCCATGCATTATGTACTACCAGAGAAAATCAACTGCTCTAACCTCTTTAGTGTTGTCTACTATAGTATTCATTGAGTTTGATATTCTGCTTTCCTTACTTATACTAATCTACAGAAGTTGGTGAAGTAATTTAAGATCAATAATGCTGAAGGCAATGTTAAGCTTTCTTTGTTAGTGAAATTAAAGACCGAAAAGGGAGAAATAAAAAGAGATTCATTCTGTGCAAGTTGGGGAATTAATGTTAATTGACTCCCGTGTGTTTGACAGCACACTGTACACATGCTGAATGCCCCCCATCATTTGTAGATGAATGTAAGAGTTAATAACAAAAGTAAGTTGTGTTCCAGTATACTTTATTTCCAGAATACATATTATTTCAGAAAATTTCCATCGAAGTGGCTCAAATTAAGGTTTTGTTGTGTGAATAAATAAACTACTTTATTTTGAGGATCCCTTCATTCCATGAAAGTGCTGATTAGCTTAATGGTTGTCATATTCTGCTTTTTCCCCCTTGATGCTCACATTTGTAAAAGTCTAACAATGTCCTAGTGCTTTAATTTTTGCAACTTAGTTTCTTATTTAGATATAATAGAAACTGTTTTTTTTTTCCTTTTCTATCTAATTTTTCTAAGGTTTGCTCCGAAGCATAAATACAGATATTTTATCTAAGGATACTGACAGTGGAAAAAGTCAGGATTTCTCCAGCTTTGATGATACTGGGAAAAGTAGTTTAGGGGACATGTTCTCACCTATCAGAGATGGTAAGTGTGTTCAGATCGGCGGATCACATTTTCCTGCTCATGATCACTACGTTCTCATTCTGGATAAAAAATGTGGAATATATCTTCTCTATGTTCAATTTATGGTAGTTAGCTCATTTTCTCAGGTCCTGGGCAGCGTCTTCCTTTCCCTGATATTTCAGATACAATAATTCTAAAATAAATGCTGATAATTTTCACATGGTAACTATGTAGTAGCTCTCAAATTAGTATTTTAATTTTCACAAAAATTTCTTTTCTGTGGTGCTAGCAAGCAAACCAAGAGCTTTCTGCATGCTTGACTAGTACTATACCACTGAACTACAGCCCACACCCCCAAAAAAAAATTTCTTAAGGGAAATTTTACTCTTATACATAGTTTTTTTTTTTTACTTGAATCTACTCAAAATCTCCCCCAAATTTTGGATGGTTTGGAATGCAAATAAAATGTCTTCCTAATTTAAAAAGTTTAAGATTGTTAGTCTTTAATTGGTATTTATTAAATGTTTTCACAGAATATATGGCCAGGTAATAGAATGGCTCATGATTTATACTGTATATGAAAGTACCATCTTTGTGTGCTTGTGTGTATATATGCATAATCTATAACTATATTAAAAATGTACATATACCATCTACCATCCTCTGAATATTGCCATTAAAAAAAAAATTGGCCAGCTTGATAAATGGGAACTAGGACGATATTTAGCTGTGCTTTTTTAGGTAGTAATGTTCATTCTGTTTCCTTTAGTGGGATTGTTTTACTTCTTGTAGTAATCTAAACAGTAATATGGATAAATATCTAAAGGGTAATTTGGGAAAGTTAAGTTATTCATAGTTTTTGTCCTGCTAATTCCATTTCTACAAATTTACCTCAGAAAATATTCAGAGAAGCTCACAATGATTTGTGTGTTTACATATTTATTAATAGTAGTGGAAACCTAGAGAGAATCTAAGTGTCAACACTAGCAGGATCTCGAAATTTTTACATCCACTTATGTTTTTATACAATATCATTTTAAATTTAAAGTTGTCTTTCCCAGGTTTTCATAGGCAGAAGGAATTAACATATGTGTTAATATAGAATTATTGGGTATCTTCTGCCCTACCCTAGTTAGAAAATAAATACTTAAATTTCTGAGTCAAAAATCTCATATCTTCCATCTAATAACAATGGAAAAATTCTTTTACTATAAAGAGAAAGTCAAAGTACATAGTTAAAGAGTAAAGAGAGGAAGGAGTGCCTGGAATTGAAAAAGTTCTGGGATCAGCACTGAGTTGGAAGGCTTGACCTTTGGAACCCCCTTGGAGCATCTTTTGCATTGAAGAATATAGGAAAGGGCTTTTTGCAAGTGTTTGAGTTACAAATTAAATCCTTTTAATGGGTTTTGAAGAGAAATGAGAAGATAATTTTTCCTTTAATTACTGTTTTTTATAAATATGATGAGAATTTGAGGCGTACGTCCTATGTTCTTTAGGGTTTCCTGTTATTAAAAAGGGAAAGCATGCTGAGTTTTCATTATTAACACATTTCTCTTAATATCAATGGTACAGCTTTCTAAGTAAAGGATCTTGGTTTGGGAGGTTTAAATGAGTACTTGTTTATATAAAAAAGAGGGAGGGAGAGGGAGAGAGAGAGAGAGAGAGAAAGAAAGAGAGAAACAGTTTTACTTAGTTTTTCACGTGGCACTTGTTACTCCGAGACTTCGCTGTGTACATGGTGTTGGTGTTTGAACTCGCATACTCGTGCATGCAAGCACCGCAACCACTGAGCAATGAGTCCTAGCTTTAATCCTAAACTTCATTCGCTCCTTCTTAAGAGTGATAGTCTCTGAACTCTTTGAGGAAAGAATTGGAAGTCTTATGGTTTATTTTCACTACTTTAAAATATGATTCTTATTTTATTGTAGATGCTGTAGTTAACAAAGGAGGTGATGATTCTGTAGGCAAAGGAGATGGTAAGAACTAGAAGTACTTTCATGAAAATTTAAAATGCTGTTGTATTATCTGTTGCTGTGTAACAAGTCACCCCAACACTTTGAGGCTTAAAAGAGGAAACGTTTCTCATGTTATTATTTCTTTGGGTTGACAGTCTGAGCATTACTTGACCAGATGCTTTTGCCTTCATTTCTTTCTTGAGGCTTCGATTAGGATATCAGCTGGAGCCACATTAACTCAGAGCTCAACTGGCCAGGATCTTCTTCCAAGCTCATTCATGTGGATTTTGGTGGAGACACAAGTTCCTTGCCAGTTGAGCATTTCTCTGGGGAAGCTGACAACATAGCAGCTGTTTCCCTCAGAGTAGGTGGCGAAAGCATAAGAGAAGACGCCCAAGAAAGAAGTCACAGTATATTTGTCATTGTGTCTTGGAAGTGACATTCCACTACTTTTTCCATACTCCTCTGTTAGAAGCAAATTTCTAGGTCTAACCCATATTCAAAGGGAGGGGAATAAGGGCATGGACGTCAGAAGGCACATCAGAAGCCATCTTAGAGGCTGCCTACCAAGATATATACCATGGTGTATAGCAAATAGCACTCTTCAGTTGTCAAAAACTAACAATACATTTATTATGTTTTCAAAGTATTTTCACATATAATATTTTTTAAACATCACTGCTCTTAAGAGATATCACCATCATTCACATGTACAGATCAGAAAGTAGATAGTTTTAAGATTTTAAAGACGTACCCAAGAGTATACACCAATTCAGTTTGAAAGCTGAGAAACAAACCCGTCTTCTGAATCCAGATCCTATGCATTTTGCCATATTAATCTGCCTATTAAGAGCTTATTTTAAGTATCTAAGATGGGGGGGATATCATATGCAGTTTTTTTCTTCCTTTTCTTCAGGCCTTGACTTTCTACCACAATTGAACTCAGTGTTTCCTCCAAGAAAAAATACAGTAACTTTAAATACTTCAGCTCTGAATTCTAGTCCTCTTAATGTCTTTATGGGATCTCCAGGGAAAGAAGAAAATGAAAGTCATGATCTGACAGCTGAGTCAAAGAAAACATATCTGGGAAAACAGGATCCTAAAGATTCCTTCAAACAGGTATCTGCCTGAAAATGATACTGAACTCACTCTGTTGTCACTGGAAAATGGGTGGCTGCCAGTGTGTATCCTAATTATTAGTGCTGTGCACTTACTAGATAGAAAAATATTCTTAAATTTTGATATAACTTAAAGAATATTTTTGAGGGGCCAGGCACAGTGGTGCATACCTGTAATCCCAGCAACTGGGGAGGCTGAGGCAGGAGGACTGTGAATTCAAAGTCAGCCTCAGCAACTTAGTGAAGCCCTAAAAAACTTGATGAGACCCTGTGCTCAAATAAAATATAAAAAAAATAGGACTGGGAATCTGGCTCAGAAGTTGAGTGCCCGTGGGTTCAATTCTCAGTACCAGAAAAGAAAAAGAATATTTTTGAAATCTCTTTTTGAGTATGTTGAAGGTAAAGCAAATATAAACTTACACTGTTTTTTTCTAAGATGAAATGTTTGCTGTATTTATATGAGAACACTTATTATCTGAAATATTTAATAATATATTTCCATTATAGCATAAAACATCAAATTGATGGATCAAGTTGATGGTTAAAGTCATTTCCTCTAAGTCTTAGAATAAATTTGATGGTACCCAAAATGGAATTCTTCATTAATATCTTCTACTGAAAATATAGTATCCAATTTAGAATTAATTTCTTATGTAAGGATTCAGAATGATCAGTTATAGGAAGGCAAAGTCTGTATTTATTTTCATAAATTTATGTTTTAGAATAATATAAAAAGATAATCATAAAGGAAGTAAAAAAGTTGTTTTTTTAAATATTTCTGTGTAGTTAACACATGAGAGTTTGGGGATTTATTTTTGACCAATGATTTACATTTTAAATTATGTTCAATAACAGGTGCTTAGTAAATTAGCTTTTTCCCTCATGATATTGGTGTTGAGATTGTTTTTGATTAGGAAAGTTAATTTATTTTGATGCTACTCCCAGTATCTTTTTTTCTCCTTGTCTTCTTCCTGTTCTTCCTTCATTTCCTTGAGCCTACCTTCTGAAAAGGGAAGTAGGCAATTTATGAGTAATGTCAATAAAGCAGGAAATTATGTATTAAAGAAATGTTTATCTTAAATATAAAGCTTGCAAAGTTGATGTCCTCTGGTTCTGAAACTGGAAACCTAAATCCCTCTCCATCATCTAACCAAACAAGAAATCTTGAGAAATTTGAAAAGCCAGAGAAAGAAATGGAAGCCCAGTTCATATATGAACCACCAATTAATGGATCTTCAACTCCAAGTAAGTACATAACACTTCCTGATGCTTGAAAATGTTAAGTTGAAAAGTCCCCCAGTTATTTAATTTGAAAAGGACAGAGTGGTATAGACTAAAAAAATGTTCAAGGAATTTAAAGTTTATGGACTTCTCTAGTGTCTAGAAGACAATGAGATATGCATATAAATGTGTAAGATAAATTGATTTGATCCTTCTTTCATGTGAATTTCATTTTCTATCTAATATGTAAGGTTTTGGTTTACTATGGTATAGATAGAATTATAATATAGGACCCTTTGAAAAGGGATGTTTATCTACCTGACCTTATTTTTTTTCTTCTTATTGAAGTTTTTCTCTTAAAATTTATGCCACAGACTGATTAAAAACTCGATTACTTTTAAGAGTTTTAAGTTCACCTGTAAGGATACTCTATATAAAGTAACTTTTCATATAGAAGCAACCCTTTGTATAACTCTGCATTTTACTTTAAGGTTTCTGTGGCTATATTGCATTAGCTTAATCTCTATGACTTTGCTTATAGTACTCCTTCTGTTTGTTTTTAATAGTCTTGGTTTATCTGGTTTGTGGTATAGCTTGTCACATTCATCTTTTATATAAAAGAGGAAATGGTTCACAGATTCTTCAAGATTAATCCCTCTGTCATATGTTATTACATTAGATAGTTGGCAGTTTACAGATAGATAGATAAATGACTATTAGAAATGTCATATAAACTTTCTAAAATTTTATTCCAGACGGTGAATTTTTCTGAGTGTCACAGGAACACTGTTCTTTGCCAATTTTTCAAGTTTCCTCTTGCCAAATCTTACATAGAAATGTTTGATGTCTCTTAGTCCAAGTTGACTATTAATATTTTCTCCATTCTTTATTTTAGATCCAAAGATAGCATCCTCTGTCACTGCTGGAGTTGCCAGTTCACTTTCAGAAAAAATAGTCGATACTATTGGGAACAATCGGCCAAATGCACCATTGACATCTGTTCAAATCCGTTTTATTCAAAATATGATACAGGAAACACTGGATGACTTTAGGTAGAAATTGAGAAATTGTTCTTTCTATCTGGATATTGCATTTATTTGTTTCTTATTTTTGTGAGATGTAAATCCGGAACTATAAGGTAATGGTGGTGACTACTTTTATCTAGATTCTCATGAACATAAAACCATAGAAAACATCATGAGTTTTGTTAATCTGGTTGTACTGCATTTAATTGATTATGGGAAAAGGCACATTTACCTAGAGCACTTCTCAGATAGCTTGATAAGGGAGTCTAGCATGCAGACTGCCATTCTGAATTTTTTTTAATCATCAAAATGAGGACAGATTCTTGTAAACTCAAATATAGTTCTTACAACAGCATTTATAAATTACCTATTAAGTGTTTTACTTTTTAAAGTAATTCTGAATTACTTTCATTTAGAATGCATCAGAATTTAATAATATAAAATACTTAATATAAAAAAAATTCCTTAACCTGTTCTTGCCTTTCTCATTCTTTGACTGTCCTAGAATGTTGCTTCCTTTTAATTATTTCAATATTTTGGAAGTTATTTTCAACTCTTAGAATCTTTTGTGGTATTTTTTCTCTTTCTAGCCTATATTTACTTGGGTTATTATGAGTAAGAATATTAGAGATGTGTAGTTTTGTGCCCTTTTTTTTTCTCAAAGAGTTGGGGAGAGAGTGAGATAGAAAATCAGTTTTTATTTATTTTTCCATCTGGCCTTTGTTTCTCCAACACCTAGTTGTAAATGTGTTGCGAGAGTTCAAACCTGGATACTCCAGCTTGCAAGGCAAGTGCTCTAATAGCTGAGCCACAGTGGCTCTAGCCCTTGTGCATATTTTTTGTTTAGAACATTTTTTAAAATTTTTATTGAGGAGGTGTGTTGTTATACAATCAGAAATGCATATATAGTAACAATTTGAAGTACCCCGATCCTAATCCAGAATCAGGCCTATATCATCCACAACAGTCTCTTGACTTTTCTGTATGTCCCCCCTTTAATGATATAAATGTCTTTATATGTATGTATGTATATGTATGTGCTTGTGCATTTTTCAGAATTAAATGATTTCATAGGTATTATTTGGCTTCAAGGGGGAGTAGATGTAAGCTACATTATTGATTGTCCCCCCTGCATCCCTCCCTATCATCCTTCCCTCTCCCCACCCCCATCTCTTCCTCCCCACAACCACCACATATCTATGGTTCCCTAGATTATGTGTTGCTTCGATTTTGGGGAGTTTAGTACATGAGCTTGACCTTTCACCCAAGCCTGGGTTTTACTCTAGCCTTCACAAATGAGGAAAAATATATGATCTTTGAGTCTCAGGGTTTGGCTAATGTTGCTCAACAAAAATTCTTCCATTGCCATCCATTTACCTTCAAAGGCCATAATATTGTCATTTCTAATAACTGAGTAGAACTCCATTGTATATGTATATCACAGCTTTTGGACCCCTTTTTCCAGTGAGGGGTATCTGGGTTGATTATTAAGTTAGCTATTATAAGTTGACCCGCTATGAACATTGATTTTGCTATGTCACTGTAATGTGTTAATTCTAGCTCTTCTGGGAAAATACCTAGAAGAGGGATATCTGGGTCTTATCTTGGATCCATCCCTAATTTTTTGAGAAGTCTCCACACTGCTTTCCAGGGTGGTTTTACCAGTCTGCAGTTCCACCAACTGTGTGCTAGTGTTCATATCTCCCCACAACCCCTCCAGCAACTGTTACTGTTTATATTCTTCATCTTTGTCATCTGACTGGAGTGAGGTGGAATCTTAAAGTAGTTTTGATTTGCATTTCTCTGTTTACTAGTGATTTAGAACACTTTCTCATGTATTCATTGGCTTGTACAAAACTTCTCTGTTGAGAAGTTTCTCTTTAGCTCTGTGGCCCATTTATTGATGGGATTGTTTGTGTTTTTGATATTAAGTTCTTTGTAAATTTTGGATCACAGCCCATCATTATCTCCCATTCTGTAGGTTCTCTCTTGAAGTTTTGACCAATTCCTTGGCTGAGAAAAAGCTTTTCAGTTCAATGACATCCCACTCATTGATTCTTGACTTTAATTCTTTTGCTTTGGGAGTCTTTTGAGAAAGTCATTGCCTACTCCCATATGTTGGAGGGTTGGTCCTAATTTTTCTTCTGGCAGTTGTATGGTACCTGATGTAATTCCTAGTTCCTTGATCCATTTAAGTTTGATTTTTGTACAAGGTGAGAGAGAAGGATCTAATTTCAGCTTTCTACAAGTGGCTTTACAGATTATCCAGCATTTGTTGAATAGGCTGTCATTCTTCTGCGTTATAATTTGACCCCCTTTGTCAAATATCAGATGTTTAAAGATTTGTGGGTTTGTCTCAGAGTCTTCTATTCCATGGGTCTTCATGCCTATTTTGATATCAATACCATGTTGTTTTTGTTACTACGTCTCTATAGTATAATTTTAGATCTGTTATTTTGAAATCACCTGATTCTTTTTCTTGCTTAGTAATGTTTTAGCTATTCTGGGTTTCTTGTTATTCCAAAGGAATTCAAGAATTGATTTTTCAATATCAGTAAGAATGACATTGGTATCTTGATGAGGATCACATTAAATCTGTGTAGTGCTTTTGGCAGAATGGCCATTTTAATTATATTAATTCTGCCTAACTAAGAAAATGGAATGTCTTGCCATCTTTTCAGGTCTTCCTCAGTTTCTTTCTTAAATGTTCAATAATTTTCATTGTAGACATTTTTTACTTCCCTTGTTTGATTAATTAATTCCCAAGTATTTTATTTTGAGGATATTGTGAATGGACTGATTTCCTAATTTTTTATTCGGCCCTATTATTGTTAGCTTATAGTAAACCTATAGATTTATGGGTATTAATCTTGTAGCCTGCCTCTTTGCTAAATCTTTTTGTAAGCTCAGGCAGTTTTCTGATGAAGTTATTTTTTTGAGTGTTCCATATATAGGATCATGTCCTCAGCACAAAGGGTAGTTTGACTTCTTCTCTTCCTATTCTTATTTATCCCTCTGATTTCCTTCTCTTGCCTAAATGATCTGGCTTGGGCTTAGAGGACTGTATAGAATAAAAGTGGTAAAAGTGGGCAGCCTTGTCTCGTTCCTAAGTTTAGTGGAAATACTGTCAGGTTTTCTCCATTTAATATACTAGCTATGGGTTTGTTATTTATGCCCTTTACATAGGTAAGATACGTTCCTTTGATCACTTTCTGCTGTAGAGCTTTGAGCATAAATGGGTGCTGTATTTTATCAAAGGCCTTTTCTGATGATATTGTTCTGGTCATTAATTCTGTTTAAGTGATGAATGACATTTATTGATTTGTGTATGTTGAACCAGCCTTGCATTCCTGGAATGAAGCCCAGTTGATTGTGATGAATTATTTTCTGAAAGTTTTTGAATGCTGTTTTTGTGTGTTCATCAAGGATATTGGTCTGTAGTTTTCTTTTTTTGATGTGTCTTTGTTGGGTTTTGGTATCAGGGTTATGGTTGCTTCATAAAAAGTGTTTGGGAGAGTTCCCTCCTTTTCAGTTTCTTGGAATAGCTTAATAAGAAGTGTTAGCTCCTCCTCATAGGTGTGGTAAAATTCATTGGGGAATCCATCAGATCCTGAGCTTTTCTTCTTTGGAAGGCTTTAATTGCTATATTGATTTTGGTGTCTGTTGGGCTGTTTAAGCTTTCAATATCATCCTGTGTCAATTTGGGAATGTTGTATGGGTCTAGCAATTTGTCCATGACTTCCAGATTATCTGATTTAGAGGTGTACAGTTTTTCAAAATAGCTTCTCATAATCTTTTGGATATCTGTGGGGTCAGTGGTGATCACTCCCTTTTCATCAGTGATTTTGTTGATTTCCTTCCTTTTAGTGAGATTGGCAAGGAGTTGGTCAATTTTATTTATTTTGTTGAACCACCTATTTCTTTCATTGATTTCTTTTATTGTTTTTTGTTTTTTGATTTTATTATTGTCAACTCTGATCTTGATTATTTCCTGACTTTTGCTGGCTTTGGAATTAGATTGTTCTTTTGTAGGGATTTGAGGTGGAGCATAAGCTTATTTATTCAGGATCTTTCCTGATTTTTAATGTAGGTATTCAGTGCTATAAATTTTCTCCTTAAGAATGCATTTGTGCTGTCCCAGACCTTTCCATATATTGTGTCTTCCTTCTCATTCACTTCCAAATATTTCTTGATTTCAGCTTTCATACCTTCTTGGATCCATTCTTCATTTAATAGGGTATTTTTGAATCTCCATGTAGTTTGTTACATTTTTTTGCTGTTAATTGCTAGACTCATGATATCATGGTCTGATAGAATACATGGGATAATAGCCATTTTTTTATATTTGCTGAGATTTATTTTTGAACTAGAATATGATTTACTTTGGAGAAGGATCCATGTACTGCTGAAAAGAAGGTAAACTCAGCCAATTGGATGGAATATTCTATAGATGTCTGTTAATTCCATTTGAATTATGGAATTGTTTAGGCTGGAGATCTCTGTGTGTGTGTGTGTGTGTGTGTGTGTGTGTGTGTGTGTGTTTTGCTTCGATGATCTGTCTATTAAAGTCTTTCCTTGATTTCCTTATTATACATTTTGAATATGAAGTGTCTTGGTGAACTTCTTTTTTGATTAGGCTTATTGAGTGTCCTGTATGCTTCCTAGTTGAGCATATATGACTCTTAATGTGGGAAAAAATGTTTTAACTGTTTCGTTGAGAATGTCCTTTATACTATTCATTTGCATTTCGATATCTTCTTGTATTCCAATTACTCTTATATTTTTTCATCTGATTTCTTCTTAGACATTTTGAAATTTCTGCTCATGCTCTGTGAGGTTTTTTTAATTTGTCATGTATGTGCTCTAGCCTACTCAGTCTACCCTCATTGTCAGAAGTTCCTTCTTCAAGAGCTGAGGTTCCATTTTCTATAGAAGTTAGTCTAATAGTAAATTGTTCCATCATTCCTTTGATATGATTGTCTGAAGATTTTAACCCTGTTACTTATGTTTTCAGTATGTCTATTTCTTTGTTAATAAGAGTTTTTCATCTCGAATTTTCCTACTTCGTCCCTGCATTAAATATTCTTATGGTTCATTATTCCTATTAGTAATCATATCATTGATCATGTTTTCTAGGTTTTAATCCTGCTCCCTGTCTGTGGGCTCTTGGTTGTGGAGCTGTGGGTTTGAGGTGAACTTTTCTAGTTGGATTCCTTGTTTTTGAGAAGCTTCTTTTGAATCTTTTGAACTGAGGCACCCTCTGTTGGAGCAAGGCTTGTCTTCAGTTTCTCCTTGCAGGTCAAAGGCTTAGCTCAGAACCACCTCTGCTGACCGCCTTCTTCCAAAACTCTGCTTTTGCCTGGAGCTTTGTTTCATTGCACCGTTGGATTTATGCTGTAGGGCGTGGGTCTGTAACGTGCTGGAGGTGCAGGGCAGCCCACTGGATTGTTGAAGCACAGTGGTGGGGATGTGTTGTTGTGTCCTGGTTTCTTAGAGGTACAGGGCAGGCCAGAATGGACTTGCCTGCATGCTGTAATGGGACCTGAGATCCCTGGTGGCACGGATGAGCTCAGTATTTCTGGACCTGGTGGTATGCCCTGTTGGTGGTCAGCATTTCTTGGGGTATCCTGGGTGTCTGCCTGCTTGGTATCTAAGTCCTGGGCCCGTTGGGTAGATGGGCAGGAGCTCTGTATGGGCCGGGGGGAGTCCTTCTTGGGGCTGACCTGAGTGTCTGCTGGCCTGGTCCAGAGTTTTGGGCCTGTGGGGCTGGTGTTTGGGGTGGTTTATATTGGGGCGGTCCTTTTTGGGGCTGACCTCCGCACCTGCTGGCCCAGGACCAGAGTCCTTGCTCCAAGGGGTGGGTGGGCGGGGTGGCTTCAGGCATGTTTAAAATATTTTTAAAATGTTTTTTAAATAGAAAAGCATATTTTAAAGTAATATTATTTGGCATTTACAATATACTTCGTGTACGTATCAGATAGATACTAAGAATACAAAAATGAATTATCTACCTATAAAGGCCTTATAGTATTTAGGATAGGTACAGTATATCCTCCTGTGATAGCTGTTTAATATGAATTAGTTCTTTTATGATTGAAAAATAGGGCAGTGTTACCAAAATGATGGGGAAATTTTGTTTTTATAACAGCTGCCTAAATAAAGTGCATGTAACACAGCTGAGTGCATCCCCTCTCCATGCCCACCTCCTGCCTATTACTTTTTCTCAACTTGGTATGGCTATATGTTCTGTGTTAGAAGAACTTATATTGTGGTTATTGCCCATTTTGGGGCATTTTGCCCTTGCCTCTACACTTGATAGCCCCAATCCTTCTATATTCTGTCCTCTTCCATTAAGTAACCATCACTTTTTTCAAGTAGTGTTATATTCAGTATTTATCTATTAAACATGCCTTTTTTTGTGCTTGGTTTTTATTAGGATTGTTTTTCCTAATGCTCTGTTATAGTATCACATAGGTGTTGAGTTGTGTACCTCAATCCTTTTTTTCCCTAAGTCCTGTTGTTTTTAGTACACAGTTAGTTATAAAGAATATGAGGTTTTTTGAGAATACATAAATATTTATGGCTTAATAGCAGAACTGTCTGGTGATGACTGGCTTTAATGTGAACAGAGTGATGGTGGAAACACAGAAAGGGAGCAGTTTGCCAGGGCAAATTTAGAAAGGTATAACTGAAGAAATTTTATTTCACACTGAAGTGAATGGGAACAATGTGAGCAGAGATACAATTGTAAATTCTAGGAATACTTTCAGAGAGTAGGTCCTGTGGCAAGAGATGATGCAAAAAGGTAGTTATGAAAGCCTTATCGTTGAGTTTTGCCAGTTTTTAAGCACAGGAGTAACGTGCTCTTTATTATCTATTTATTCAACAACCATTTCAGTGTTGGTTCACCACTGGTTTCAGATGATTCGAGGGCAGAGTGCTCAGGACCTTTCCTTCAGCAGGCCTGGGGGTCTGAGCAGTGGGTTGGGGTTAACAGAACTCTCTGTGCTTTACAGCTTTAGCTGCCAACTTTTTGTGTTCCTAGGGGTTGATTCTTCTTTTACTTTCTGGCCTGATCCTGGCTTTCTATGCCTCTGTCACCAGAGTGGTTTAAGATGTCAATTAATTGTTCTTCTGGCAGCCTTCGGTCCAATTTTTTTGAGGACACAGAGGGAGCAGTCCTGAGGGAGACAACTCTCACCTGATCTCCCTCATTTGTGGGTGGCAGAGGGGTTACTCTCACTTCTCTACTGCCCCAAGACTTCACAGGCTCTTTCATCCATGCCTCAGGGCCTCTCTCTCAGGGATGCTTCTTGCCTAGCCCTAATATTTTACATAAGCACTCAGCAAAGGCATGAGGGGAAAGTGGGTGAGTAAATGCAGGCTTTTTATTTGAGGTTCCTTTGGATTCTAAATTATGCCGGGCTTCACTTGGCCTTAGAAATCTATAAAAAGTTCAGCTAATTCTCTTTACGCTTTCATAGGCAGCTTTCTCTTGCCACTGTCCTGTTGATGCTGAAAACAGTCTTGGATCTTTTTTCCTCTAGCAAGAATTCATCATTTCTTGGCTAGTAGTTTATTTAGATTTTTTTTTTTCATTTTTAACACTGGTTGAATTTAAGAATGTATGATTTTGAAGATTATCAGGTTTCTTATTAGGATTGACTTTATATCATAAGTGGAAATCTGTTCAACTGCTTCTTTTGTCCTTCAAAGAGGTACACGTTTGGAGCTGGAGCAGTGAGTGACTCAGTGGTTATGGTACTTGCCTGGCATGCACAAGGGCCCAGGTTCGCACCCCAGCACCACATACACGGCTAAGTGTTGGAGCAGTGAAGACCAGATGAAAAGCTAAATAAAAGAATTGATTCTCTCTCTCCCTCTCACTGCCCCCCTCTCTCTCTTTAAAAAATCAAAAAGAAAAAAAAAGAAGATATAAGTTTGCTTTGGTGAGCAGGTCACCATTATCTTATAATAGCTACTTTTCAGATTTCCTTCGAACTAGTTTATTTCCAGTTTGCCTTTATTCCTAGGGCTTAGTCTTTGCCTTCTAGGATATTAGCTGAGTATCTGGATTATTCACTCAGGTGCATCTTGAATTTTAATCCATTGCACCAGCCACAAGGCTTCTAGCCCAGTACAGGCATTGTTTAGGAGCCAGTAGATAATCTGGAAGGAAAATTGTATAATTTGGGGCTCACTTTTCTGCAGGCTTCCCTTTTTTAGGTTCTTGGACTTCGCAGCATTTGCTTCCTTGGTAGTCCCAAACTAACACTCCGCCACTGTCTGAAGCCCCTGAAAACTGCTGCCTTTTTTACATCGTAGAATCAGCACATATTCCAGAGGGAAAAGCAGAGGTATATGGGGGTTTTACCTGGTAGACTTCCCTTCTTTTTAAGAATGGGGCACTTTGAGCCATGGCTATGCTTCTGGTTCTCTGATACTATTGATGATTGATAGAGGTTCTGGGGATGGAATTTAGTCTCATGCATGCATGCAAAGCAAGCGTTTCACCACAGAGCTACATGTAGCCCCAACTATCTAATACCTTCAATTTTTAGTTCAACTTTCATCATAACTGAAAGCAGAAGTATGAATTATTTTAAATATTGTATCATTGCAACAGAAAAATTAAGGTACTTAGGAATAAATCTTATCAAAGGTGATGAAGATTTTTTGAGAAAAAAATTTAAATGTATTACAAAACATAAATGGAAGGATTTTATGAAGATGATATTTCATATAAATTTGTCTATGGGTTGAATGCAATTTCAATGAAAATTCTGACTGGGTTATTTGGAAGATGATGAAATGACTTGAGAATATGTATTGAAATGAAAAGATCCAGGAATATCAAGATACTCCAATGAAGAATAAGGATGAAGGGGACTTGTGTTTATCAGATGGATGAGCTTAGTTATTAAAGTAAAATTAAGTGAGTAGAGTAACATTGGCATAGCATGGACAAATTGTTCAAAAGAAGCAAATAGTCTAGAAAGAAACGTGTTTGTGGAAACTTTATAAATGACAGTGAATATTGCAGATATGTGTCTAAAATATGTAATAATCAAGAGATTGTGATGTTTGGTTATTTATATGTAATAATAAATATTTTAGGCTAATTAAAAAATAAATCCTATATAGAATGAAAGTTTAAATATAAAAGGCAAATTTTTGGACATTCTAAGAGATTTTAAAACTTCAGAGTTGGAAAATTATTAAAAGCAAGGAAATGTCCCAACTATAAAATATGTAGTAAGTATTAAGTAAATTTGAGTGTATAAATAAGAACTCTTAATATCACTAATAAGGCAAATGAATAAACATCAATAAATACTCATATTACTAATAAAGGATCAGATTATATGGAGAACTCATGAATTAATAAGAAGACATGAACAATATTTCTCAGAAGAGTAATAATGTATGAACATGAGGGAAAATGTTCAGCCCCATAATAAGAGAATAGAAAATGCAACGAGATACCATTTTATACCCATTAAATGGGAAAATACTGTAAAAATTCAGGTATTGCAAGTCTTGAAGATACAGAACAAGAGGAACTCTATTACACTGATGATGAACATATGCATTGATACCACCACTTCGAAAAACAAATTGCATGCTTTTATAAAACTGAACAACTATACACCTAGGTTTATACCTGTACATATCATTTGTGGATATTTGTGCATTTGGGTTGAGAGGTGTAGACATGATTGCTTATAATAACACAATAATGAAAACAAACCTTGAAAACTATGCAAGTATCTTTTGACAGGAAAATGAATATAACTAGTATAAACCAGTGAATTACAGATGCATAGACTGTGGACCTAGAGAGCACATTATTTCTCAAGTATTAGCTTCTCAAGAAGACTGCATGGATTATACCCTCCTTTTTGTAACATTCAAAAACAAGCAGTATGAAAGCATACTAGCTACAGATTGAATATTGTGCCAGTGTAGATTATTTTTTCTTGTTGTGTTCATATATACACTTTTCATAATTTGGTCAATTTCATTGCACAGTTCCTCCTTCCTATTCCTTTTTCCTCTCTGTCTGTTTCCTCTTCTATTCCACTGATCTCCCTTCTGTTTTCATGGAATTCCCTCCAGCCTCTTTTTGTTTTCCTTTATTTTTCTCTAGCTTGTGCATGTGATAGAAAGCCTTCGACCCTTGATCTACTGAGTCTTCCTTGTTGCACTTGGCATGATGTTCTCCAGTTCCATCCTTTTACCAGCATATGCCATGATTTCATTCTTTCTTAGGACTAAAACTCCATTGTTTATATGTACCACATTATCCTTATCCATTCATTTGTTGAGGCACCAGAGCTGGTTCCATAGCTTGCCTGTTGTGAATCGTACTGTTATAAAGATTGATGCTGCTGTATCCTTACGGTATGCTTATTTTAGCTCGTTTGGGTAAATACCAAGGTGTGGGGTATCCAGATCATTTGGTGGTTCCGTTCCTGGGCTTTTGAGGAATCAGCATACTACTTTCCATATTGATTGTACTGATTTGCAGTTCCACCAACAGTGTGAGTGTGCTTTCCCCCCACATCCTTGCCAGCATTTCTTATTTATATTTTTGATGATTGCCATTGTGACTGGAGTGAGATGAAATCTCAGTTTAGTTTTGATTTGCATGCCCCTTCCTTATTGCTAGGGTTTTTGAACATTTTTTCATGTATTTGTTGACTGTTTCTGTTTCTTTTGAGAAATGTCTGTTTAGTTCTTTTGCCCATTCACTGATTGGGCTGGGTTTTTTGTTTGTTTTATTTTGTTTTTTGATGTTTTTTAAATTTCTTTATATATTCTGGAAATTAATTCCTTGTTGGAGGAGTAGCTGTCAGATCTTTTACCATTCTGTAGGCTCTCTCTTCATGTTCTTAATAATCTCCTTTGCTTTGTAGAAGCTTTTTAATTTGATGCCATCCCACTTATTGACTCTTTGTTTTATTTCTTGAGCTTTAGGGGTTTTGTTGAGGTAGTAAATGCCTGCACCAATATTTTGGAGTGTGGAACCATGTTTTCTTCTACTATTTGCAGAAATTCTGGTCTGATTCCTAGGTCTTTGTTCCACTTTTGGTTGACTTTTGCGCAGGGTGAGATGGGGATCTAATTTCATTCTACATATGAATGTCTGGTTTTCCCAGCACCATGATTTGTTAAAAACAAACAAACAAACTAACTTTTCTGAAATTTATGTTTTTGGCACCTTTGTTGACTATCAGATGACTAGTGAGTTTGTCTGTGTCTTCTATTCATTGGTCTTCATGTTTGTTTTGATGTCAGTACCACACTGTTTTTGCTACTATAACTTTGTATTATAATTTGAGATCAGATATTGTGATGCCTCCATGAACACTCTTTTTTTATTTTTTTAAAGAGAGGGACAGTGAAAGATAGAACCAATTTTATTAGCTTTTCATGTGACTTTCATTGCTCCAATACTTCATTGTGTACGTGGTGCTGGGTTTTGAACCTATAACCTCGTGCATGCCATGCAAATGCTATATCCGCTGAGCACCAGCCCAATGATGATCACACTTCTTGCACAGGACTGCTTTTGTTATTCTGGTCTTTTATTCATCCAGTGGATTTTAATACTGTTTTCTCTACTTCTGTAAAGAACACCATTGATATTTTGATAGGGATTGCAATGAATCTGTATAATGCTTTTGGTAGTATGGCCATTTCGACAGTATTAATTATGCCTATCCAAGAACATGGGAAGTCTTTCCATCTTTTAAGGTCGAAGATCTTCTTCAGTCTTCATTCTTCAGTATTTTATAATTTTCACTGTAGAGGTCTTTCACCTCCTTGGTTAGATTTATTCCAAGGTTTTTGTTTTGTTTTGAGGTCATTGTGAATTGGAATTTCCCTGATTTCTTTCTCAGCAGATTCATTATTGGGTTTTTATGAAAAGTTTTTTCTTTGCTCAACAAAATTCAGGACCATAATGACTTCTTTCTGGGGATTTCCCCCAAGAGTTAAGTGATAACATCAGATAGCAACCTCCAGGATGCTTCCATGATTTGATAATACTCTAACTCCTCCTAAGTTGTATGGTGAGTGCATCTTACTGAGTTAATCATGTAACATCCATTTAAATACCTCCTTTCTGCAAGAAAGATTTTTCCCATAGCTAAGTCATTGGTATTTACATGGTGTTTGTAAGTTTAATGAATTTTCTATATTTCTTGAATTATCAAGTCTATTTCCTTATTAATGATTATTTCCATATCAAGGAATGTTGAAAAGTGTGAGATCTAGAGGTAGACAGCTTGTGTTTATATTCTGCTCTAGCATTTACTGGTTGTATGATTTTAAACAAGTTAAACTGGTTTTTGAATCAGTTACTTTGTTAGTAAAACAGAGGGAGTTATTGCTCCTAATTGTGAAGATTAAATGAGTTCTTATAAAATATAAGAAAGAATGCCCAGTACGTATTAAATAAATGCTAGGTGCATTGGTAAAATGATTAATATCCAATAATTTGAAACAATAAAAAAGTTTAGCCAGTTTCTTAAATGATCTAGAATTGGTTAAACTTTTATAATTCTAATGTATTTTACATTCCTCCCTAGGGAAGCATGCCACAGGGACATTGTGAATTTGCAAGTGGAGATGATAAAACAGTTTCATATGCAACTGGTATGTATAGCACACTGTGTTTTAAAGTAATTCAGAGTTGTCTGGATCTAAAAAAAAATCTATTAAAGCGCAATTATTTTTAGGTATTTGCCATATCTGGTTGCTAAGATAAATAGGGAGTTTCAGAGATTTAGTAAGTATAAATAAGTAGATTTTAACTGCTCACCTCTTTTTTAACCTGTGTGGTTTTTTTTCCATTAATAAGCAGAAAGCCTCCCAAATGAGTAAATACAAATCTTGTAAACATTAATTTCACCAGTGATCTTTGTGGTTAAGTACAAGAAATGTCATTCAGCTGGTTAATTGAACATAATGGAAATGATAGCTAAATGTATATAAAACATACCTAGCCAAATATTCATGAAAGACCAATAATCTAAACAGCACTTCCCGCTTTTTCTAGAATGAAATGCACTCTTTGCTGGAAAGATACTCAGTGAATGAAGGTTTAGTGGCTGAAATTGAAAGACTACGAGAAGAAAACAAAAGACTACGGGCTCACTTTTGAAATTTCAGTGAATATGCATAATGTTTTATAATTTGGGAAGTTTCTGGCAGCATAGAACTACTTAGAATCAGTATTGTTTTCGTGGCCTGTAGGGAAAGAGATTATTTTTTCAAGTAAAAGGGTGATGGAATTTTACACCAACTGCTATTTCATCTTTTTTGTCAAAATATATTTTTATATTTGAACTATACAGTGTATCATTTGCCTAATAGGAAAGTCAACAGGGTCTTTATTTTCTTTAGCTATACACTAAGTGTTCTTTTTCATAAGAGAAGAAAATTGTGCATAAAAATGTATGTTTTTAATCACCTTTTTTAAAGCATATTTTGGATAAATTGCTTTCCAACTTTTGGGGGTAGTTAAGATTTTAAAACTTTGATATAACTTGTATTTTTATGGAGAAAGTAATTTTAAAATGGCAATTGGTTTTTTTAAGCCATTGACTAATAAAACAGTTGGCTAGTAATTATTTTGTTAACTTCATGACATCAATTATGACTATTATTTATTACTTGTACATGTGATAGTTTTTGAAATTTTGAATTGTACAGATACATTATATCTTTTGCATTTGTGTTACTATACTTCTGATAACTTTCTACTTCTAGTTGATATTTTTTACCCAATTTTGCCTATGAAAAATTTTTAAGAGTTTGTAAGATTCAACAAGAAGTATATATCTGCTGTTTCATGAATTAATAACATGCAAAATTGTAAAACTTTTGTCATCATTACTCATCATAATTAGTGAGATTTCATATTAGATGCTAAATATTACAGTATTATTGCCATCTTTTCCTCCCGACTGAGAACAAAATAATTCTGTGGTTTGTATTATTAACTTTAATTCTTTCTGTGATGTCAATGATGTTTTTTGGCTTTGCCATAAAATTATTTACAAAGTTTCATTGTGCAAAGAATGTACACCTCTTTGGCTGTAGTTGGACATTTGCATCTACCTGCTGTGATCTGTATTTTTAGTGATGTAAGATTAAGAGTGCTACTTCCTTGTTCGTGTTCTTGTCTCTTGCCCAAAGAGTTATACTGCGTATCTTGTGTATAGCTATGCTACTCCATTTTGGCTTCTGGGATAAATATATGTACTCAAATTTTAAAAAAAAAATCTAGTTTAGCTTATTAACTTTATTGTTTTCCAAAATAATGGAAACTTAAGTATAAATATGCTAATAATTACTTCCCAAACTGAAAACAGAAATATTACTTTTTCCCAATATTGCTTAGCAAATACGTTTGTATTGAAGCATATGGATGTGTTAATGTTATCTTTTCCTGGCAGATTATATGAACGCATTATGACTTGTAACAAGTTTCCTTATATGTCACCATCAAACAGGTTTAGAAGACATAAATATTAGTGTTTTGCCTACATGCTGTATTTAAATCTATAATATTTTCCTATTATCTTTTTATAGGTCTATATAATGTAAATTAAAAGAGGTGAAATAAAATAATTTTAGTAGTTTTATTTGTATAGATGAAACATTTTTGTCCTGGATTTAAAAACTAAGTACAAAAATAAAGGTTTTATACTAAAAAAATAGGAAATCTGAAATTTGACTTTTGCCTCTGGCCATAATTGAAGAATATGGATAGGATCTACCTTCCCAATGGAAAGAAAAAAAAAAAAAGACAGTGTCTAAAATAGTTATCACATGATGGATATTAGGAAATGCCAGATAGTGATTCCTGAGAGAGAGAAGAGACTCAGTGAACCACAAACACAAGAAATAAGAAAACTACTAAATTCCTTACAAATAGCAGCAAGGGGGAAATTCTTAAAAGAAGCTAAAGACACAGAAGAACAAAGATAATCAGAATGTCATAGTGGAGCACATCTTTACTGAAAGAGAAAGTGTGATTTAAAATTTTATATTCAGTGACATTTTTCAGAAAAATGAAATAAACTATTTTTTAGATCTAGAAAAGCTGAAAGGTTTTTCAGAAGAATGAACTACAGGAAATGTTACAGAATGGCTTTGGTTAGAGATAGATAGAAATGTGCAGCTATAGCTGCAGTGGAATAAAGAACACCAAAAAATAATATGTGAACGAACAGAAGCATTTTTCCTTATTTAAAACTCTATTTCAGCAGTGACAGATTATTTAAATAAACATTCAGGCACGTGTGTTTCACCAGTGTAAAGTTAACATGTGCCATGATCATCAAGGTGGGAAGGATGGGAAGGAAAGTACACTGCTCTAAGATTCTAGACGGATTGAAGAGGGTAAGGACACCTTTAAGTCAACTGTAATAAGGATGTAAACTAAACCTGGAAGCACCCATGAAAAGAAAAATAACCAGTTTACCAACTAAGATGATAAAATGTGGCCATAAAAAATCCAAAAGTAGGTAGAGAAAGAAGGGAAACAGAAAGTAGATGGAACAGATGGAAATAAATAAGATGCAGGGGCTGGCGCGGTGGTGGCCCAGCAATTCGAGCACTTGCCTGGCACACTCAAGGACCCAGTTTCACACCCCGGCACCACATACACAACTAAATAAGTGTTGGAGAGACAAAGGCCAGATGGAAAAATAAATGAAATTAATTTTCTCTCTCTTCTCTCTTAAAAAAGAAGGGGGGGGGTACTTTCAAGAGAATTAGAAGGTAAAGCATTGGAGATGAGAAAATGTTTTCTAGTCATTTAGAAAGCTGATATGCTTTCCTATGAAACTCAGATATCTAATAAAAATCTTGTTTCCTAAATATGTACAGGAATCTTAATCTGAAAACCTTTTTTGAAGTGGGCAAATGGTTTAGATGGACACTTCTCCAAAGAAGCTACAAAGACTGCAAATATATCATGAAAAGATGCTTGTAATTAGTGGTCTTTAAGAAAGTGCAGACTACTTCACAAAGAAGTAGTCTTACACTTTTATTAAAGTAGTTCAGAATTTAAAAACTGACCATACCATGTGATGGTGTGAAAGGAGCAACCTGAATATTTATATTCTAGGAGCATAAAATGGTACAATCATTTTAGGAAATATTTTGACAGTTCCTCAAAACAACACACAACTATCATATACTCTAACCGTGTACTCCAAATATTTAGGAGAAATGAAAGTATACACATGAGACTTGTACACGGATAGGTATAACAGTTGCAGTTGTAATAGCCAAAATCTAGAAATAGCTGAATCATCCATCAAAAGATGAATGGATAGACAAATTGTTGTATTATGATGGAATACCATTGAGCTGTATAAAGGGAATAAACTATAATATGCACAGCAGCATAGATGAATTAGAAAAAATAGATATACTGAGTATCAGAAGCCAGTACCACATGGTTCCAGTTATGTACAATTCTAGAGAACGTTAACTGGTGACAAAGCCATCAATGTTTCCCTAGAAAAATGGGTGAGAAGACTTGTGGGAGATGCCTACACATTCATGTACTGATTGTGATGCTGTGAGTATCCATTCCAATATTTTCCAAATTGTGTGTTTTAAGTGTGTGTGGTTTATGTCAATACCTCAATCTTTTTGTTTTTCTTTTTAAGGGACTACTGTTTTTTTTTTTTTTTTGGAAGTATGGGGGACTCAGGGGCACTTTACCAAAATCTACATCCCTGACCCTTTATAAGTTTTTTTTGTTTTGAAACAGGGTCTTGCTACATTGCTGAGTTTGGTCTCATGATCCTCCTGCCTCAGTCTCCCAAGTCACTGGGATTCCAGGCATGGTTTACCACACCCAGGTAAAAGGACCATTTCTAATATGACATCTTCAGTATGTTGAAGATTTTCCCCTTTCACATACTTAGTATTTTTCAAAATATGAACCAGGTATAAAATGAAATCATTTTTTGGGTTTCAACTCAGCACTCCATGTGCCTTATTTATAGCTGCTAACATGTGAGAGCAGACTCATCAGCCCTGAATCTGTAAGGATTATCTTTCGACCGTGTCTGCTCTTAATCATCATTCCTCGCAAAATCTAAAAAGATGTAAGCAACTTCATTGAACATTCCCAAATATTTGGTTTTAGAGTTTAAAAAAAAAAGCAACGGACTATGATCTAGAAATATGAAACTTACTTGTGATGAAAAAAAAATTTTTTCTGGTTTCTAAAAGTTCGAATAACATTTTATGCTTGATATCTATAATTATTTAAATTTTTATTTTAGAAAATTTATCTAATTTCTATAGTTAATTTTTAGCCATCTTAAGTTGTTTTTCACTAATAGTATATACTTAAACATTTATTGGTGGGCTGAATGTTTTGAGTGTATAATATTGCAAAGTTCTGTATGAAGTTGGTATGCTTTCCTATGAAACTCATATGGCATGGTTTGGTCAAATTGTCAGGAAAGTAAAGGCAAAAAATAGTAATGTTTTATTAAAGTTCATTTTCTTATTTGTTGAATGGCAAAGTAGATAATGATATTAGTTAAAGGATGATAAGAAGATGTGAGTTCATGGAAATCATACTTAATAAGTTCTGATATTCAGCAAATTGTGATTTTTACAATACCATGAATAATTTAAGTGAAAAAAATCATTATCTACTAGACCTTCATTTGAGCTTGAAGCATGATTTTATCTAATATTTTAAGAGGAAATGGTGACTATTAAAAGTTTAAGAAGTTAACTATGCTTTATTAATTATATACTTTGATCAGTTACTGAAATAGTTTATTTGTGTGTCGGGAAACACTCCTATTTTGTATCAGAAATATCCTCGGGAAGCTATCTGAAATTAGGTGGGTCTAGGGCTTTGAACATCACATATCTGTTGTTCATAACAATCTAATTTCTGAAATGATTCCCTTTTTGTTGTTATTAGTCTGTTGTTTACATTTCTAGCATGAAATATTTCCCCAAAAGTTAAAATGTGACATGGTTTGGGGAAACCGTCAGGAAACGAAAGACAAAAAAACTAAAGTTGTGCTTCATTCAGTTCTTTGTTAAAATGCCCATACAACCCAAAGATATTTACATATTCAGTGCAATTCCTATCAAAATCCAAGGAATGTTTTGTAGAAATAGAAAGAAAGAAATCCTAATTTCAAAAGACACTGAATAGAGAAAAGAATATTGATGAAGAATAATAATAAGTTTAAAGGCCGTATACTTCCTGATGTCAAATCACACTTGCAAAGTAGAAGTGGTAAGACTGGCATAAAATTGTCCATATATAAATATGTGTGTATACATACACATGTACTTGTAAACATGTATATCATACATGTACGTGTGTATACATGTAAACACACATGCACACACACTGCAATCGAAGATAACAAAAACCTAGAAATAACTCTTATACATGTGGCCTAATTATTTTCACCAAGGGAACCAAGACTACAAAACGTGGAAATGACAAATAGGTTGAAGACGTAAGATGAAAAACTATTAAATGTGTATAATAAAATATTGGAGAAAAGCCTCAGGACATTGGATTTGACTGAAATTTGTTGTATATTTCACTAATAACACAGGTGACAAAATCAAAAATAGGTAAGTGCAGCTGTATCACATTCATTGAGAAGCTTTTGCATATCAAAGAAAACAGTGAAATCACAATATGCAAAATGGGAGGAAGAGTTGCAAATCATGGCTGATATGTCTGATATTCCAGAAAATATAAGGAACTTCTGTAACTCAGCAAAAACAGCCCAATTGAAAATGAATGAAAGTCTTGAATGAATATTTCCTCTGGAAGACCTGTGGATTGCCAGTAAGAACATGAGAACATGCCCAAAAGCACTCGTTATTAGGGAAATTAGATCAAAACCACAGTGATATCTCATCATAACGGCTGTCAGTGAAAGAATAGAAAAAAATGTTGGGCAAGAAAAACAGGTGATACAGAGAAATTGGAATCCTCGTGCTTTGTTGGTGGGGATATAAAATGAAGCAGCCATTATGGACAACAGTATGGAATTTCCTCAAAAAATTAAAAATGGAATTACCATAGGATTCAATAATCCCACTTCTGAGTATGTGCAGGAATCCAAAACAAGGTCTCAGATATTTGCATATCACATTCATTGTAGCACTTTTCATAATACCCCAAAAGAGGAATCAACCCAAATATACGCTGATAGATGAAGGATAAAGAAAATTTGATATACATATAATAAAATATTGTGCAGCCTTTTAAAGAAGGAAATCACATACCACATGTGATAAATCATGCCACATGCTACAACAGGGATGGATCCTGAGGATATGCTAAGCAAAGTCAGTCAGTCATAGGACAAATACTGATTCTACTCTTGCAAAGTACCAATAGTAGTCAAAATTATAAAAACAAAGTAAAACTACGGTAGCTGTGTGGTGGGGTGGGGGCAGGTGGAAGGGGAATTAGTATATCATGGGTGTCAAGTTTCAGCGTTGCAAGAAAAAGTTCTAGAGACCCATTTCACAACAATGTGAGTATACTTAACCATGTTATGGTTTGATATGAGGTGTCCCCCAAAGCTCCTTTGTTTCTGCTGGAAAATTCAGAGGTAAAATTATCAGTCCTTTATAGTTTGAATGGACCTGGTGGTAACTTACTCAGGTTGGGTGTGACTAGAGGAGGTGAGTCATGTGGGGTGGGTGTACCCTGGGAGGATACATCTTTCCTGTGGCTCCTTCCCTCCCTGTCTGTTTCCTGATTCTGCCATGAGCTGAGCAGCTTTCCTCTTCTAGGTCCTTGCCCTAAAATATGCTGCCTCACCTTCAGTCCAAAGCAATGGAGGCAGCTGTTTATGGACTGAGATTTCTGAACACATGATCTCCAAATAAACTTTCACTCCTCTAAATTGTTCTTGTCAGGTATTTTGGTCACAGTGATGAACAGCTAATTAAAATAGAAATTGGTATCAGAAGAGAGATTGTTGCTATGACTAACTTGACCATGTGGTTCAGAAGCCTTTGGAGCTGATTTATGGGAGTAATTTTGAAATGTTTATAGATGTGAGCTGGGAAAACCTTAGGATGTTTTAAGTAGAGCTTAGTGAAAGATTCTGGTGGGAGCTCAGAAGGCCAGAATGCTGATAGGAACACAGAACATTCTTGTGAATTTTCAGAGGAAAATGAGGACTCTATTGGGAATTGGACTAGAGGTCACTCACGTTGTATTCTGGCAAATAATTTATTCATGTCCTGAGACATTGTGTGAGGCCAAATTTAAAAGTGATGGTTTAATTAACATGCTAGAGGAAATTTCAAAGCAGCGCAGCATTCAGTCAGTGGCATGCATATTACAGGCAGCATTTAGCTAGGTTTATTGTGATAATCGAGAGCAGAAAATAGAGCTAAGAGATTGAAAACTTGCAGTTTTGCCAGAAAAATATATGTAAAGCTGGGGCTAAGGAGGTGTGCTTGCTGAAGAGATTACAGCCTCTAAAGGGATGCTAAGTTCTTTGCATAGAGACAATAGGAAAGATGCTTTGAGGGCATCTCAGGAATTTGGGAGTCTGTACCCGCTGTAGTTTCAATGATGTAAAAGGAAAAATTCCTTCGAGAAGAGATCATGGGGGTGCCCTGCTTGCACCAGGGTCCTAGGAAGTAATTTCACTATGCAGAACCACTGAGGCACTCAGAGCCTGCTGAAGCAATGATACCAGAGGGCCAAGGTACTATGTGATCTGGCAGCAGTCCTTTGCATCATCCACATGGTACTGGTTCTGAAGGAATGCAGGGTGCTGGAGTTGTGCGTGGACATGGAGGCTTCCAGTGAGATTTCAGAGGAAAGCCTGAGAATCCAGGCAAAGTTTAGCAGGGTTGGAACCCTGTCAGCAGTCCCTGAGCAGGTGGTGTGTGAAGTTTTGAAGTGCCGGTTCTGATACGAAGACCCTGGGAGTTAAGAGTTACCAGTAATGCAAACTGTCTGCTGGGAAAAGAAGCTGGCTGTGGAGAGAGCCAGGCTAAAGGAGAACTCATATGCCCTGCAACTGGCGAAGCCAAAGGGACTGGGCTGCCAAGCCCTTTGGAAATAACCCTGTGCAGTTGTGTGTTCTGTGTGGTGCACAGAGTTCTAGAGCCTGTTGGTCCAGGCTGGCTTTCTGTCTTGCTTTGGCCCCATCCCTTCTCCCTATGCCCCTGTTCCTCTGTGGAATGGGAATGTTTAATCTGACACTGTATATTTGATACACACATATATTTGGTCTACTTGAATTTGATTTTTACAGGGGTTCACAGCCAAGAGTTTGCCTTGGGTTTCAAAGGAGAATTTGAACTTGGACTTTGGGGTAATGCTGAAACTTTTAAGACTATGGTACATTTGGAAATGGACTAAGTGCATTGTGCATTTTGAGATGGTTGTGGCTTTTCAGGGGCTAGGAGTGGAATGTTGTGGTTTGGATATGAGGTATCCCCCAAAAGCTCCTGTGTTAATGTAGGAATGTTCAGAGGTGAAATGATCAGATTATGAGAACTGTGAGCTAATCAGTCCATGGATTAACTGAGTTGTTACTGTAAAAAGATGGGCATGCCCCGGAAGTGTGGTTTATATATTTTTTCCTCCTCTGAAACTCAAATTGGAGTTTAATCTACATTGTAAGATCTTAAGAGTATGGAAATTTAATCTATGTTGTTTAGAGATAGGGTCCTTGGGAGGTATTGGATGAAATTCTAAGAGTGGAGTTCACATGTAAACACTTGTGGAAGATCAAGAGGTGTACAACACAACACGTGTTCCCTGTATCTTGCCACGTGATGTCTTGTGGTACCTTGGGACTCTGCAGCAAGAATGTGGGCCCTGGAGCCTCCAGAACTATAAGCTGAATGCACCTCTTTGCTTTGTAACTGATGCAGTATGTGGTGTGGTGTTTCTAGCAACAGAAAATGGTCTAAGACAAAATCAGTTCTGGAGTGGTGTTTATCTGAAAAATTGGAGGTGACCTTGGAGCTGGGTTATGGGTTAAGGTTGAAAGAATTTGGGAGACAGGCTAGAAAAAGCCTGAAATGCTGTAAGAAGAGCATTGTAGCCAATTCTGGTGAGGGCTCAGAAGACAAGGAAACTAAGTACTGAGTCATATGGGCCTGGGAATTCTATTGGAGATTTTACAAAACGCCATTCTTGTTATATGATGGCAATTAACTTATCTGCATTGTGTCTAAGACCTAAGACTTGGGGAAGGCTGAAATGAAGAATGGGTTGATGTTACAACTAACCCGTTGGAGGAGTTCTGTCAGGGTCATACTACTTGGGGAGTCCAGAACTGTAACTTTTGTCCCTGAAACTCTGTAGGGTATGCTTCTCACATCCTTGATGTTTAGATGTATTATTCTGCAGTTGTAGGTAACAGAATTCCAGATAGTAACCACTGAATCTAATTTATTTCTGAGACATGAGTGAGTATGTTTTTAGAGAATTTACTATATAATGAATGTTGAAAAATTCATGGGTCCAGTGGTACCATAAAATATTCCCAGTAAAGAATTATTTCATGGAGGCTAGAGCAGTGGCTCAGTGGTATCGCACTTGCCTGGCATGTGTGAGGACCTGAGTTTGAAACCCAGCACCATGTACACATTGAAGTGTCAGAGCAAGGAAAACCGGATGAAAAACTAAATAAAATTAATTCACTGTTTCTCCCTCTCTCCCTCTCCCTCTACCTCTCTCTCAAAAAAAAAAATTTAAAAAGAATTATTTTATGGCTGGGCATGGTGGCACATTCCTGTACTCCTAGCAACTCAGTAGGCTGAGGCAGGAGGATCGCAAGTTCTAGGGAAGCCTCCACAACTTTGTGAGAGAGACCCTATACAAAAACAAAAAACAAGCAAACAAACAAAAACGAAGACGACTTGGGATGCTCAGTGGTAAAATACCACTGGGTTCTATTCCCCATACCAAAAAAAAAATTTAAACTAGTAAGTTTCACATACTTGTTTTAGGTGCATTAAACTTTTAAAGACTACAGAAAAGTAAAGAGAAAGTATGTTGAGATTTATGAAATCTGTGGAAATCTCAAGAAAGTACTTACAAAACTGTTGTTTGAACCTCTGAAAGACAGATATACCAATTGTTATCAAAATGTGCCTTGGTAAGCCCTGAGAAATTCCAAGATCCTTTTGGGGGCCTGTGAGGTTAATTTTTTTTATAATAATACTAATATGTTGTCTTTTTCACTCTCATTTTTTCATTAGTGAGGAGTACAGTTTTCAGAGGTTACACGACAGACTAAGTCATCATGCTGGTGTCTGATGGAATATGTACTTGTGTATTTTTCTTTTTTTAGAGAGGGAGAATCAGTTTTGTTCATCTTTTCATCTGGCTTTTGTTTTTCTGATGCTCAGTTGCGTATGTGGTGCTAGGGTTCAAACCTGGGTCCTCATGCGTGCCAGGCAAGCGCTGTGCTCCAGGCCCTGTCCTTGTGAATTCTTTTACTCTGTAGAATTTTATAAGGTAAGTTATTTGGAGTCCTCAATGATTTTTAACAGTCTAAAGGAGACCTGTGATCAAAAAAATAAAAAATAAAAACAACAACAACAGCGGATCTCAGCTGGTAAAAAGGACACTTTGGAGGCTTTAAGGCATGGTCTCACAATAGCCTACTGTAGGCTTATTACCAGTCTCTGTAGAGGGAGGGGCGTATCTAGAAAGAACTGTTGGTATGACTTGGCTTTTGGTATGTGAATAGAGTGGAATCAAAAACACAGTAACAAAGTATTTAAGAGAATTGAGTGAGTAAAATCACTGTCATCTGAGGCCATAAGAGATGGAGACTTTTTGAAAATGAAACAAGGAAAAAAAACAAAACAAAAACAAACTCTTTTCCCTCAACTTGAGTCAGGAAGCAGGCGGAGGAACCTGCTTATGCTCCCAAGCCCATATTTTCCAAGGCCCTTTTAAAAATAATTGAGGAGGAAGCTGAAAAAATAAATATCTCAAAGGAAAGAGTCAAAAGCAATGGAAAAGAAAGGGCAGGGCAGGCCCTCCCAGTGAGCAGAACCCAGGCCTAAGCGAGAAAGCCCCATTCAACATCTGCCAGTGGGATTTCAGACCTGCCAGGCTCCGCTAGGAGTCTCCTATGCTTAAACGGAAGCTTTAGTCGCATCATTCTCTCCCTACTGCACCATCACGTACAATGATGAGTGTGTGTGTGAGAGTGTGTGCATGTATGTGCATGCATCTGAGTGTGTGCATGAGTGTGTGATGCATTGCATGCATGTATGTATGTGCATTTGTACGTTCATGTGTGTGCATGTGTGTGCATTTGTACATTCATGTGTGTGCATGTGTGCGTGCACGTGTGCATGTGTGTGCGCCTTGAGCAGAAGGGAGACCTAGCACTAACCAACAGAGAGCCAAGCTGGCTCCCCAGGCAGAGAAGTGAGCCCCTTTTTCTTCATGTGCAAGGGTGGTAGGGGTGTGGGCTGGGGCTTAGGAATGTTCACTGCCTTGGGTGCATTTTGCAAGGTGATTTTCTTTTTCTGGGCAGAGCAATTTCACCTTGAGGGAAGGGTAGTTAGTCAGTCATTCTGGTGCAAATGTTAGATCTCTCATATCGCTGCTGCTTCCTCCATAAACACCTTTGCTCTGGGATGAGGATGAACTGCTGGAGCTGTTGAGAACACACAGTGGAAGAAAACACAAATCAGGTGAGCCCCCAGCAAAGGCTCTGGGATTTACTGTTTCGGTGACTCAACAATAATTTTATCCTTTGGTCTATCCTTGCAGAGTCATGGCGAGGGGGTCTTGGGGGGAGAAGCACCTTCTTTCTGGCTTTCCGAGGCTGATAAGACTGAGACTGAGCCAGTGAGAGGGTAGGGGAGACGCGTTCTGCTCTTAACAGTTATACAGCCCTGAGCGAAGGTGGGAGGCTGGGGGAAGCACATGCCTCCTGCCTTTTTTTCTTTTCTTTTTTTTTTTTTGGTCCCAGACATTCAACCCAAGGGCATTTAACCTTTGAGCCACATCCCCAGCCTTGTTTATTTTTTATGTTTATGTTGAGACAGTTGTTTTTCACTAAGTTGCTGAGGCTGGCTTTGAACTTGCGATCGATCCTCCTGCCTCAGGCTCCTGAACTGCCGTGATTACAGACAGGCGCCAGCACACCCAGCTTGTACCCTGCTGTTAATGGCTCACAAGCCATATGTTAAGGTCCCAGTCGTTCATTGGCCCTTTGCAGGGGTCACCAGCCTGCCTCATCCTCCTTAGAGATTTTACGGTCTTATTTTCAAGGGACGCTGCTTTTCATCGGGATCCCTGACTATTTCACCATAATATGCCACTGAAAATGTTTTTGGTTGTTTATTGTGCAGCAACGGATAACCTTGACTCACCTCTCTCTGAGCCGCTGAGCTTTAGAGCTTCAACATGCCTTACTGAGATTTTTGAAAAAGTCTCCTGGCTAATCTTTCTCTCTGCCTTCTTGGGCATCGTGCACACCTCTTCTGGTGTTGTCTTCACCAAAAGGCAAATCTAATTGTCCGCCGGAAAGGGTCACAGTCCTTGGCCTGGCATCTGGGCCCTCACTGTTTCTTTTCCTCTGCCTGTCAAACGCCATTCCCTCTCTGATGAT